>JADLZN010008173.1:0-17955 GCA_018155175.1 Sinocyclocheilus anophthalmus | reverse complement strand
TGTGTGTGTGTATTAGAGGTCGTAGCAGAGAAACAGTTGTCAATGTGGGGGCAACACATCAGCACATGCCACCTGCTGCAGTTAACAGCAAACAAACGCCGCCACTCTGAAATGGCCTCATTAGCGCTAGCAGCACTGCCGGGTCTCAACTCCTCTCTGAGGTTATATAAAGTAGAGGTATGTTTGTGTGAAAGAGTGTGTTAATGCATAGACTTTTTTCGCAAGTGTGTGTGTGTTTAACCTGCCGTTAGTCGCACCTGTTCTCCATGTCGGCGCTGCACTTGGGTGACAGAAGCTCAAAGGACTTGGTGAACTTCACCACCTGCAGGAGACATTAAAGCGAGCAGGATTAGAGGGATGCGGCAGGCAGGGGACGGGGAGGAAGAGAATCAGATCGCACCGGAGATTCGATGTCCTCCAGCAGCTGGACGGAGCAGCGTTCACACTTCAGCAGGGTCTGAGCTCGATGCATGATCTTCCTCACGATCTTCTCCAAATCGGTCTGCTCCTCGAACAAATCGTTCACAACCTCCAGAAGAGCCTACACACAGGCCCAAACAGAGAAACACACTTAATCACAGTATATACATGCAACGCAAATAAAAGTACAATTAATGCGTCAATGCATTCACAAATATGCATGGCATTCGGTGTGTTTCTGCAAGGGCCCTAAAGCAGGAATTAGAGTAGTTTATTTTTCTATGGCCAGTATCAGGTCGACTGCATGTTCATGTTCATAAAATCTGTCATCATATTCTCACCCTAATTTCATTTCAAACCCATTTTATTTTCTTTCTTAAATATACATGTTTTTCCCCAATGCAGTTGTAATTAATAGAGACAGAAGCTTTCAAACTTCATAAATGACTTAAAATCACTTAAAGGCTTGCAGCAAAATTTAATTTGGGGGTATTTTTCTATTGATTGTGGCAGCAGTAATTAATTAAATAATGAGCAAATTATGGAAAAGAGCAGTATAAATGGGCAAACCCTTAAAAATGCAGTGTGCTTAATTGCACTGAATGTGCACTTGTAGTGTACTTAAAATCTTAAAGTATATTAAAAAATCAACTTAAAGATAATTAAAAAGTTTTTAACTTTTAAAAAGTGCACTTTGCAATAAAGTAAATTGTACTTTTTAAAAAAAAATTGTTAAATTGTTATCTTTTTATCAAGATGTGTAAGATGAATTCAGCCTTAATTTCCTGGATGTCTTTGCGCTGTTATGCCTGATTTGCATAATTTCTTTAGTGAACTGGCTGCTAAAACATCAAGTGCGTGCAAATGACCTACTCTATCAGCAGGCACCATTCATTCTTAGTAAACTCCCTCTACTATGAATTATGTTGATGGCTTGATGCCAACAGTGGTTCTCCAACTTCACACATGATAACAGAGCAAGCATCATTAAAATCACTCCCAGCAAACAGTGCATACACTGAATGATCACTTGAGGTCCCTCACTTTCTGCTTTCATCTTTTTCATTCTCTCTCTCTCTACTTCATTCTTGTTTTCTGGCATTATGTTCCTCTGTGATCGATATTTAAAATGTGTTGATGACGCTGTAAAGACGCCACAACTCAGATTTATGCTTCCCCAGTCACACACACACATCTCTTCTTGATTCAAAACCTCTCGATGCAGGAACAGAGTGTGTAGGAAGCAAAAGATCAATAGACAGATACACACGTACTACGTAATAAACACCCACATGACATTTATAGCACACACACACACACACGCATGCACAGCGCTGTCTTGTTACAGTAGGAGGGGTGCAGAGATATAATACGGTTTTAATGAAGTGCTGAAGTAAGTGTGTTCTTACCCTGCTCCTGTCGTACTCTTTCCTGGAGGCAGCAAAGAGCTGGGCGTTTGAGATGGCGATGCCACAGAACGGCAGGTACATCTGCAACACCTGCACAGACATAACAGTGTTTATAAGTGTAGTAGGGATGCACCGATAGGATTTTTTGGGGCTGATACCGAATTTAACAAACACTTATTGGCCGATTCCGATACCGATATTTGTCACTTCCTTTCTTATTTGAAATTTTGGCATCAAAATAGATAGTATTTTGATCATGTTTTAAATCAGCAAAGTTCAAAAACACCTGCATTAAATTATAACTAGCAGTTTTATTGCTGCAGCATCAAATAATTTCTAATGAACATGGATTGGATCCATTTAACATTCAGCAGGCCTACATAAATACAACAGAACAAAGATACATATTAAATAAACAGTGCTTTTTAGGTAGGTTTTCAGGTACAGAAATAAAGTAAACAAATGTAAAATAACACTTCACTGTATAAATTAAATACATATTAATCCTTCTTTATTGTAACAGACTTTATTATGATTAATCTTCTAATTTGTTTTTGTATACATTTTAATAATTTTTGTAAGTTTAAATATGTATGAGATCTCCTTTACTAAGGCGGGACTCTTACATTTTGATGGGTTTTCTAGTCTACGGAGCAGCTATATGGTTAATGAAAGCATGCAGTTCTTCGGATTTGAAGTTTGTCAGTTTATTAAGCACCCCCCGAAAAGGCTTGAGATCTGTATATATTTGTTTACTGTTAGTTGTAATAAGTATTTTGTGTAATTCGCTGTATGTTGATGATAATGCAACTGAGAGAGAGAGTTTAATGTGCACTTCTCGTGCTGTGTTTTGTTTAGCTCTTATGGTGATTTTTTTGGGAGTGAAAAAGGACGCAATAAACTTAATAAAACATCAGTAAAGTTTTGGTCATCATTCAGATGTAACAAAGTTACAAAAGTTATTTAGTCAAGAATAATGTGCAATCTTTTGTCTTTTGTTGTAAATTGAGGAAAAATCGACCGATAAATATCGGCGGCCGATACATCGGTGCATCCCTAGTGTAAGTAAAATGCGAGTCTCAGGTGATTGGCTAAACACCCAGGAACTAAGTGCGTCCAAACCCAAAGGAGTTTTAGCCTTGCAATTACTGGTACCAGTGTTTACACTAAATTACATTACTAACCCTAAGCCTAATCCTCAAGAGCAAATTTGTAATTAACATACTTTGAATGATTTAAATTGATATGCGAATTCATTCTGGTAGTTTTACTCATGTTTTAGTGTATTTTAATAAATCTAATTATAAAATCTACTGATTAAAAATGTAATCAAATGAACTGCATTATATGCCCATTAATTAATCAAATTAATCAGCATTAATGACATTAATGACAGAGAAAAGCCTACAAATGAAGATAATTCAAAGCCTACAAACATACTGAAAAAAGTGAAATGACTGCGCCATTTAATTAAAGTGCATTTTTATATTGGTCTGATAATATTAATTCAAATGGTTTCCTATATGAACCTCTGTTTAAATATTAAAGAACATATACTTACTGCAGAAATTATTGTGGTTTTTATTTTATTTATTTATTAGTACATAGCAGAAAATATTATGTATATTTAAAAAAAAGACACCACAATAAACATTTTATTATATTATATATTTTAATAATCGTCTTTATTTACTGTTATAAGTACACCAATGACCGTGAATAAACAATGTTAGTTTTATCTTAAAGTGCAAACGCTCTTTCAGATTATGCTAATTTTCGGTCTTATCTTGACCTACATATAAGTAACATTTTGGCTCATGTCTATAGAACATATATTAAGATGGAAATTTCTGATAAAAATCATAATACACCTTGATCACTATCTTTTTACTTTTTATGAGGTTTATTTGTCTTTGGAAAGAGATAAATTGTTGTTCATATTAAATTTTATATATATAAAAAATAAAAAAAATCCAAGTTGGGCCAAAGTATTTTTTTTCGTGCCTTATTATTTGAAAAAATATTATGTTTCAGTTCTCACACACTTGATGCCCGTTGCCATGGTCATCAATCCTGAATCCAACTTAACTTCTAATATTATATATAATATATATATAAATATATATGTAATATTTTACAAACCCAATTAGCAAACACCCTTCCTTGCAGCAATTTCACTGGCCAACTTAATCATCTAGTCATCTGTTAAGAAAAGTTAAAACTTAAGAAAAATCACAAATGATCCACTGAACATTATGTTTAGGGTTAGGAGTGTCAGCATTCATATATCTTTGACTGACAAGACCAATGAAACCTACAGAATCATCTACCTGCTGGGGTTATTTAGATGTTTTAAACACTTCAACTTTAAATGGAAATGGGTGATTGAAAGAGGAAAACTGAATAAAGAGAGAAAGAAAAAAGGCAAAAGGAGGGGTATTTGCTGTGTTAAGGCCAAGGGTTTGCAGTGCTATCAACCCGTCACCAACTGATTCAGTGCTGGATTAATGTCTCCAGGTTACGTATGTAACCATAGTTCCCAGAGGGAACGAGACGCTGCATCGAAACGCTATGGGTCTCCAGCTGACCACGCTCTGAATGCACAGGTGTATCAGTTGTGGGGCGAGATGTCATGGGCGGGGTGACGTAGCGACCAGGAATCATAAAAGCACGTGCGGTGAAACCGCCGTCAGCTTCTAGGAGTGAACCAGCACCTGGCAAGCCTGAGTGCCAGCGTCTCTTTCACCTTCGTGAACCATTGGTACATGCGTAACGTTGGAAGACGTTCCCCTTCAGACTCGAGCTGCGTCCGAAGCGCTACGGGAACGAGAATGCCCACGCTGCCAGACTTGTAAATCCCTGCCTAGTGTGGAAGAGCATAACTAAGGTGAGAGAAAGGGGAGCCAGGAGTGGCTAAAGTAGGTGGGGCCCGCCATCCCGAAGGCCAACGGCTCAAATCCCCAGTGGAGCTGGATGAGTCAGAGAGAACCAGAGGGGACAGTGTGATGTCTTCTGAGTCGCAAACAAGTCTACCTGAGCCTGGCCAAAAACTCTCCAAATCTGCTTCACCACCTCAGGGTGAAGCATCCATTCCCCGGCCTCAGCCCCTGCCTCACATATCTGCCCCCCCACAGTCTAAAGACCACTGCTGTGTTGTCCGTGCGCACCAACACGGCTAGTGATCTCTTGGCCTGGGATGACCGTCTTCAAGCAGAAAACACGGCCAGCTCTGCTCCCCGGAAATGGCGGCCAGCTCCACAGGCCGACGGTCTACGGCCACTCATGACCGCTCCCACCAGTGGGATTACATCCGCCTCCACTCTGAGTTGTCTAATCTCACCATCGATCTATGTGGTTGAAGTCGTGAAAGTGTCGGTGGTGAGAGTGCACGGCTAAAGAAGAACCGTGTTTAATCTTTTGCCTCCCAAAAGCACACCTCTAAACTTCCTGTGATGAGGAAAAGATTGGAGACATGTGCATCTTGTAGATCGATCGTGCCAAACCATTCCTCAACCTTGATCTGAGAACACAAAACGTTTCTTCCATTCAATTCTTTGTCAAATGTATCATATTATTGTTATAGAAATCATGTCCAAATGTATACTCTACCAGAGCGGGAAAAAACGCAGATCATGTGAATGATGAGATAACAGTCGATTTATGAATGGGAAGGAGAAACATTGCAACACCCCGAGCAAACACGACATCTAATTGGTCAAAACACCTTTGGTGTGTGTTAAACAGCCTGGTTTAAATACTCAGGACACCATCAAACTGCGCGCTTTTTGTTTTTTTTTGCCTTTTGCCTTTTTGCGGGTCTGCCTTTTTGTGTCTAGCTTTTAGCCATGCTGCTTTTAGCTTTTCACTCCTAGTCATGCTTCTTTAGCTTTTTGAGCGTGCTCTGGCTTACACGCCAGCTCCTCCGAAACCATGAGGAGAAACGCCACCTGGTCTCGTCAAACTTTACTTCTATTTCTTTAGTTTTTTTATTTTCCGTTGAGAGTTTCGTGTTTTGAGTTAAGTTTTGCCTAATGCCGCATCTCCGAAAGAGTGCCGTATATACTTCAACTGCAGACCACAGCTCCGCTCCAGCCAACGCTCAATCACTGGCTTCAAGACTGAACCTCCAGCCAATCAGGAAAGTGGGAAACCCCTTTCGGCAGACAAGGAAGGGAAACCCGGACACAGAAACGCAAGTACTCCTGATAGCTGAACTGGTGCATTTAATCTCAGTTTTAACCTCATTGAGGAACTCAGTGCGAGGGTTAATTAAGTGATTGATGGTTGTTCAGATCCATGCAATTGCACATATTGCTGTAAACATTGGGATTTCACATTTTCATTCTCTTAAAACTAATTATTTCCTCACTTTCTATCTTTCTACAACTTGTGTGAATGCGTGTGTTAGACTAGTTTATATGTCTTAAATTTATCTAATAAAGCCTTATTTATATAGAAAAGAGAAGTATCTTGTGTATTGTGCTTACAAGTTAATGTCTTACTGGCCATCTTGTTACATTTGCTAATAACAGTGTTCAACTATTTTTGGACATAAATATCCCCTTCAGAATTTGTCAACGGGCTCTTTCACTGACTCCTGGCCGTCTCAGTGGATCGCCGTAACGCGGTGACTCTGTCCTAATCCCTTGCATATTAATGGTGGTCCCTTTAAATCTTAATGATTCCCTTTGAGCAAATATTTATTGACTGTGTCCCTTACATCGTCTCGAGCTCTTCAGGCAGTTCCTTTGAACCTCATATTCTCATTTTCTCTGACATGCACTGGAGCTGGTTAAGGTCTTATAGAGACGGGTGTGGCTTTCCTCATCAGTCCGATCAGTATAATCAAAAACATAGCACCCTGGAGCTCAAATTAAGTGTAGAAACCCTCTCACATGTTCAGAAGAAATGGACAGCACCTGAGTTTAAATATATGAGTGTCACAGCAAAGGTCTGAATACTTAGGACCATGTGAAATATCAGTTTTTCTTTTTTAATAAATCTAAAAAAATGTCAACAATTCTGTGTTTTTCTGTCAATACGGGGTGTTGTGTGTACATTAATGAGGAAAAAGTAATTAACTTAAATGATTTTAGCAAATCATATAACAAAGAGTGAAAAATTTAAGGGTCTGAATACTTTTCCGTACCCACTGTATATATATTGTAGCGGGTGAATGCAACCACCAGACACAGACTGCGGGAAGTCCCCAAGGCAGGTGCTATTTACCCACGTGGTGTTCTCTTCGTCGCGCATTGTGAAGTGTCTGGCAGGCGCGGGTCACAAACGTGCTTCGGCCTGTGGGGGGGGTGCGTCACTCGGTGCTCGTGTAGGGCTGCTGATCACTCGTCCGGAGGGTCGCTGGTCTCTACACGGGAGGAGAAGAAACAAAACAGACATTAGTTTCCGCTTGGAGCTCCTCTTCCACCTCCCCCTGTGTGCCTTCTCTCCTGGCTTTAAGCCCTGCGGGAATGAGCTCCAGCTGCGCCAATCATCCCGCACAGGTGGCGGTAGTTTGTGATTGGGGTGGGAGCAGCGTTTCCAGGGCGACGCTGATCTGGAACCGGGATACTCGCCACAATATATATATATATATTGTGGCGAGTATCCCAAGTCCAGATTAGCATCGCCCTGGAAACGCCGCTGCCACACTGATCACAGAAGCACAACACCTGTGCGTGATGAGTGGCGCACCTGGAGCTCGTTCCCGCTGGCCTTAAAACATTGACATTAATGCTTGTTTCTCCTTGTTCACAGACTCCGAAGGCACCCTGGGATAGGGATCTGCACCACGGCACTTCACCCCACGAGCACCACGCTGAGATGAGCACCGAGCACCATTCATCAGAGCACGTGTGATCAGTGTGTGGGCAAATTAATCACCCTCCGGGGCTCTTTCGACCATTACCGATTCTGTGTTCTCACCCTGCGACATATGGTTGAGATGCGGGCCAGAACGGTGAATATGGACACGCTGGTACACCATGTTGCTATAAGACCTCGTGCTTCTTCTAGAGAAACCGCTCTCTTTCCTCCCCATGCTATAATATTTTCAATTCAAAACAGCAAAGTTTGACAAAAAAAAGTTGTGGTTGTGGTTTGTATCTCTGGAAATGACTGTCGGCTGTTTAACATCTCAATCATGAATCATTGTTCTGCTTCTGTGGTCAGTAAGGCCTGCCTTCTTTGATTTGATCGGCCAAACATCTCCAACATTTTGACATTGACAAGCACTGTAAGACATTAATGAGTGCAGTTTTCATCCTAACAACATACAGAGCCTTGCCTAATGGAGTGCAGTAGAGCATCAAGAATATCAAATGTTGTGATGGACAATTTAGCCAGATCTGATTATTGTGGGATGTGTCTCCCTCAATGCCTATGGTTGTTAGGACTCTATAAACTTAACATTGTAGCTAAATAAGCTCCATTTTGTTACATTCTGCTGAGCTGCTTTTGAATGCAAGAATGTGTCATATATAAATGCCCCCTAATAAATGTGTCTGATTGGGATTGGGTGAATCTGAAACCAGCTAAATTACACAGGGCTTCATTAGGACTGATTAAATAAGATAAGCTACACATTTTCTAAATCAACTACTCAAAAATAAACATTTTGTCATCATTTACTCACTGTCATCCCGTTCCAAACTTAGACGTCTTTCTTCTGGGAGCATAAGTGATAGGTCCCCCCGCCCCCCCCCCCAGTGGTCACCAACAACTGTTTGTTGCCACCTTCCAAATATCTCTTTTTGTTCCACAGAAGAAAGAAAGTCATACAGTTTTGGAACAATATGAGGATGAGTAAATGATCACAGAACTTTTATTTTTAGGTGGACTATCCCTTTAGGTCACATTTGCTGTTGTTGAGTGAATTTCCGTGGGCAAAATCCAGTCATTTCAATAGGAATCCACAAGATTGGGAATTTCATGTGCAACAGATTTCCCAGCACGGATTTCGCAACAGGTTCAATGAATTTGCCACACTGACCAACAGAAAGCTGCTTGGTATGAAAGTGACTTATGTGTGAGCTGTGCTTTATACATTGAAACACTATTGATAATAGATTATTTTTGTCTACAAAATTTTGCCAAACTTATAAGTTGCTATAGTATCACTTAGGGTTAGGATGAAGGGAGGTAGGCAAACAAAGATGCACAACAGAGAAAGTTTTTGATTGGCTGGCGTCACATATGCCCTTACCACTTCCTTTTCTCTTCAAGCAGGTCCCCTCCCCGACCCAATCCAGCCGGACTGCGGTATTCCGACGAAGACATCTGTAGCAACTACAACGGCATGGTTTCCACAGAGAGCACCGCGCTGACAGAGAGGCCTGCAGAGATGTCCGAGTCTGAGGTGAGTGACACATGCTCACTCTATTGTGGTTTACTTTGACCAGCTGGCTGTACATTATCTCCTACATATACAGTACAGCATATCGCAACATAAATCTTCCAAATGTGGGATTTCCCCTCTCATATTTCCATGATCAGGCCACAGACAGCGAGTGCGAAGAGGAGCCGATCAAACACTCGTTCGTGAATCACTACATGAGCGACCCGTCATACTTCAACTCGTGGAAGCGGCAGCAGAAGGGGCTGAAGCAAACGCTGGCCTGTTCCTATGATGAATGTGCCAGCGGGGACACCCAAGGGAAACAAGAAGGAAGGGAAAAATGGGGAAGGAGACAGAAAAACAGCAAAGGGGGGGGTACAGGGGTCCACTATCGACAGTGGTCCACGCAGCACGCGTTGGCGGGGTCTACACCCCCACTGGCCAGCCCGCACCAGGCTCACGGACTCCCCTCACAGGGTTCTCCTCGTTCGTGTGACATACAAGAGGACCCGGACCCCTCTTTGCGGCTCGGACAACATAGTTGCAGAGGAAATTCTCTGGTTTCGCACAGTACTATCACCACGAGCACTACAAGAGACATCACATGTGACCACTCATCGAGTTGCTGGATCCTGAATGTACTTGATTAGTGATCGTGATCGTGATCATTATTAAGGGGAGAAAAAATGATTTTTATACGTCAATACCGAAGACTAATCAGAGTTACTTTTAATGTCCCTCCTGTTTGCTGCCTTGGTTGTGAAAGATGCATAAATGTCTGTGGTTTTAATAAGCAGGACGCAACAGAAAACGAGACATTCCCTCTCTAAAGAGCGGCATATATTCACACTGAACATCCCTGCCCTTACCACATAAAAAAGAACATAAGGAAAAAGCTAAATGAAAAACACGCTGTAATTACTGTATACTCTTGTCTGAATAATCTCATCTCACTGTCATTGTCGCTATATATACATGTTGCACTCAAGATCGTAAAGGTCATGAAATGTAAATGGATTTGATTCGTGTTTACACGGCCTGGATAATGAAGCACGGTTGTTTTCAGTATATTCTCTATAGACTCACCAGCAAGAAAACCTACGGAGGCTGTTAGAAGAAGCCAGACAGCTCTGGTTCCCTGCCTCTGTAATCAGACAGTGAGACAGTGCCAGATGTGTTGTGATTTGTGCCATTGCTCATTCTCACACATATCAACGATCAAGTTTTTTGTTGTTTTTTTGCGCTTTTGCTCTTTTTCTTTTGTTCCTGTCTGTTTGGCCTCGCTTAGGAACTGCAAACACTCACTTGAAATTATTTAATGAACAATTGTATGAATTGTATGTGAGGAGATCAGTATGCAGTTGCTTTGCACATATGTTCTGCACTTTTGAGCCATAAATATTTCAGTTTCCTTCTTTTGATCGAATACTTGCTTTTTTACAGGCTTGTAAAAAAAAGTGTCATTTTACAGTGCAATTTTAGAATTAATTTGTATGAATTTTGTTCACCGTAGTGTTCTTCAGAAGTGACGTACAGTAGTTCTGTTGTACTTTCACAAGAAATATGAATTTTTGCAGTTCTTGAAAATGCCAACACAACAAGTATAGTAATCAAACAAGAGTGTACTGTTATGAAAATGTTTGTTTCAATTCCACCAACTGTTTTAGCACAAGTGTATGTCATGGACGCTCATGAAGTAAAGATTTTTTTATGATAAATTAAATGTTTGCTGTTCACTTAAATGCCTCCAACTACAATGTCTTCTTGATATTACGTCAACATGCACACTAAATCATGACAGGAAAAAAAAAAAGATTCTGGAAGGCATTTAATCAAATGATCACTTTTATCAGAATAGACCGTTGCTGTATTTTGTATCACTGTCCTGCCTGTTGGCTGAATGTTGGGGAATCTATGGACAGTTTTTTGTTGTTGCAACAATTTGAATAAAGGAGAAAGGTGTGAAGTATAATGTACATAATATGACCTTTTTTGAGCACAATTTAAACTAAACTGTAACAATTCATGAAAAAGATAAATGAAAAGGTAATGGAAAAACAACAATAAACGTGCACAAAAAAAATTATGTATAAATATGACAACTTGGACTGACCTGACATCTATGAGCAACATCATTATCCTAAAATCAACATTTAGCCTTTCAGTTCTCTGGTCTGAATGTAAGCTAATGTGGTTTTTGTGTTCACCCAAAAAGCTATATAAAAATATAATGTTAATGTGCCCGGATGGAATTTCTCCCTATGTTGTTGTGTGTGAATTGACTCCAGCTTGGCTTCCTATATTTCAACAATCTTTGGATTGAGGTATTGTTCCCAGTTTGTGGAAAAGAAAATTGATTATACCTGTTCCTAAGATAGCTAGGCCTTTAGAGAATAATGATTTTAGACCGGTTGCATTAACATCTGTGATTATGAAATGTTTTGAAAAGTGTGTTGTATCTATGTTGAAAGCAGAGGTTGCTAGTAATCTAGATCCCTTACAGTTTGCCTATAGACAAGGGAGAGGAACTGAAGATGCTATTAACAGCATTATGCACTTGATTTTGAAGCATTTAGAAAATCCTAAAGCTTATGCTTGGTTACTGTTTGTTGATTTTAGCTCTGCTTTTAACACGATTCATCCGCATTTGTTAATTGATCAAATGAAGCAGCTGAGTGTAAACCCATGTATTATTAAGTGGTACTATTCTTTTTTAATAGATAGAACTCAATGTGTAAAGGTAAACAATCTTTCATATCAAAAGAGCAGTAGTACAGGTGTTCCACAAGGTTGCGTCAGTTCACCCATTCTTTTTTACAAATGAATGCTTAAGTAGGCATTCACAAAATTTTATTTTTAAATATTCAGATGACACAGCCATACTAAGTTTACTCTATGTGCATGACAATATTAGCACTATTTACTAAATAAGTCATTTTGTTGACTGGTGTGATAAAAATGAGCTAATAATAAATACAAAGAAAACGAAAGAGATTGTATTTGATCCTAAATGTATAGGTGACCATCGCCAAGTGGTTATTCATGATCATAATATTATTCAGTCACAGACCTATAAGTATTTGGGCGTTTACATAGATAGTTCACTTACATGGAAAACACACACTGAATGGGTTTGCACTCGACTACAACAGAGATTGTATTTTTTACGTAGGTTATGTCTCTATGGAGTAAACAAGAATCTTATGTTGCTGTTTTATAAAGCTGTTTTATAAAGTATTGTTAGGTATGGTATCACATTGTGGTTTGGTAACCTATCAGTACAGTTTAAATCAAAGTTAATGCACCTGTTATTGACAGCATGGAGAATTGTTTGGCATGATGAACATTTTAACCTTCAATTTTTATATGAGGAATGTGTTCATAATCAGGTAGAGAGGATTCTTGGTGATCAAACTCATTTCTTGTAATTACAATATGAACTACTTCCCTCTGGTAGAAGATATAGAATCCCAATGTGTAAGTTAAATCGATATAAGAATTCCTTTGTACCTGTATCGGTGCGGTTGTACAACAAGAGTTCATCTTGATTTTATTTAATTTAGTTTTTTATATGTTTATTGTATGTCTGCAGCAACATGTAGTCCATAACAATTTTCCTCTTGAGGACAATGAAGTATACTACTACTACTACTACGACATTGAACACCTACAACTGCACAATATAATTAACTTTGGATAATTAAAACTGGCACTAACAAAAAGTTCTTAATTTGTTCTCGGTCACAGTCATACACCTTTTGCCATGGGATTTTATTTATTTATTTATTTTCCGACGGCACTGGAACATATTAAGCATCCATTCGCGGCGTATAAAATCATGTAATCATAAATGCTATATATAAAATAAGACTCAGTTACACTTTTTGTCCAATGGGTGTCACTATGAACATTTAAAATGCAATGAAAGGACGTACCTATGTTATTGTGCAACAGAACACAGAGGAAGTGTGTTTTATGAAGTCGCAGATTTAAGGGGCTTTACTGTTTTCTAAGGTGAGTAAAATCGATGTGCTACTCTATTTGACACTCTAGGATGAACTTGGTTTCGGTTGTTTGTGTCTGTCGTCGTTTTTTATGTATGTTTCTTAACAAAGGAATAACTTTTAAGACTTACTCTGTTGGCTACTGCTTGCAGTTAACGCAATACCTCACTGGACACAAAAAAAAAAAAAAAGTAAATATAAAGCATAAGACCTGTCGTTTAATCCCTTATTTGGTCGTCATGCTCACCTTAAACCCGCCTCTTCCGTCATGCGTCGTCTGGTTGAAAACTGCAACCAACAGCATCAGTGTGTATGAAGGGGTCATATGATGCATTTAAATTTTTCCTTTCTCTTTGGAATGATACAAGCTCTTGGTGCATAAAGAAGACTGTAATGTTGTAAAGACTAAAGTCTCAAATCCATAGAGGTATTCTTTATAAAAGTTAAGATTCAGCCACATCTACCTAAAATGACTTGTTCTAACACACCCCCACATATCTACATAACTATGTGGGAAGATTTGCATAACACAGCCCAAATGTTCACACAAAGATAGAAGGCGTAACTTTTATTCTCACTGTAATTTTGTTGTTGCCACGCCACATGAGTCGTACAGACCTGTGTGTTTCTTTGTGAAAGCGACACTACTTTGTTTGGTCTTCCAAAGATGGACACGACTATCTCTTGGCATGCCTGGAGCTGATCCGTGCGGTTTACTGGGAAATCCTACAACTTTGCGCTTGATGCGCCGGATCTGCTTCACCCGTGGACGAAGCGTAGTCCCGCCCTGGGCGGGAGTCCGTCCATGTGGTTGCTGCAAGCCGCCGTCCCGCTCCTTCGTCGAAAATCGCCGGCCGCGCCGTTCTCAAGACTACCCGCCTCTGCTCACTCTAACCCTCCGGCCTTCCTCACTCTAGCCCCGGCCTCTGCTCACTCAAGGCCGTGGTGTGTGACGTGGTTTCGTTGTGAAAGCGAAACTACTTTTGTTTGGACTTCCAAAAATGGACACGACTAGAAATTAGTGGTTAAGTTGTATTTAAAACACTGTTGCAGAACAGTTCAACCCAAATTTTCAGATGTGTCCAGCGCATTTTATGGTGGACTTTTTACTGATCCTGGTAGAGTAGACTACACTGCTGGCTGTTCTGACTCACAGACTGAAAGTAAGTTTTTTATATTTAAAGAGTTTTTATATGTTTTATATTTAAAGCGTGTTTTGAGCATTGTAGAGTAGGCTTGTTGTTTGTCGTTTCTCAGATCAAAAATGCAGACATGGTTTTATGTCTACACGGCGAGATGCAACGCAACGCATAAAAAGACAGAATAAGTCATTATAATCAATAATTATGTATAAATATGGTTTAATGTTTTTGAATCACGCTCCGGCCTGACAGGGCATCATCAACAGTATGTGAGGGGCGTAACATTTCCGTCTCACGCTTGAGGTATTCGGCCAATCACAACGCACTGGATAGCTGGCCAATCACAGCACACCTCGCTTTTTTCAGACTGATGAGTTTTGTAAAAATTTGTGTTTCAGAAAGGCGGGGCATAGACGATAAACAATATTGTACAGTATGTGGAAATAATGTGTTTTTTTAAACTTAAACCGCATAACCATTTCATTACACCAAATACCAAAATAATGTTCGTTGGGTGCAGCATGCGGGATGAATATGGACCCCTTTAGAGGAGCTGGGTTCATCATAGATAGCTGACAAGCTGACAGCTGACTTACAATGATTGATCTCCCTTCTCTGTCTGTGACCTGGACCCTGGTGGTTCTGCTCGTGACACTTCTGTGTATGTGAGTATTAAACAACAATAACAGACAAAGAAACTATTAGGCCAACATGGAGTATTCTGTGTAATGGCTTTTAGTTCAGTATCTATATCTGCATTTAATCTAATTTGTCATTAGTAGTATGCTGTCTTGTATTTGTGTACTTCATCACACTGTACAGTTTGTAACTTTTAAGATCTATATCTACATCTAATGGATCCCATGCTGTTATTTGTAATTTGATATATCTGTAATTGATCCCACTGTAGTTACGGTGTTTGGCCCCATGGGTTTTTTAAGAAACTGGGAATTCCAGGACCAAGACCTTGGCCTTTCTTTGGCACATTTCTCTCATACACTAAAGTGAGTAATCGATTATGTAACTGCTGTAGAATAATATAGGATGGTGTATTCAAACGATTCTGGAGCAATAAGACTCTTTTCTTTTTCTTTTTTTAAATCTATCCTTGATTAATTGTCTAAATGCAAATGTATTTTAGGGTTTTTGCAATTTCGATATGGAGTGTGCTAAGAAGTGGAACGTTTGGGGGTGAGTACTCAGTCATACATTTAGTTATATAGGATGTATGTCAGTTAGGATAATTGTGTTCAGCTGTGTGGTTAATTGATGGTCATCCTAACTCGCTTTAATAGTGGATGACCATGTTGGGGCTGGGAAGTTACTTTTTAAAGTAATGCATTATTTCGTTACTCCATAAAAAAGTAACTAATTACGTTACTCAGTTACATTCTATGGAAAGTAATGCGTTACGTTACTTTCGCGTTACTTTCGCGTTACTTTTTAAATATAAGCAGGTCTTGATTGTTTTTAATATAAGAAGTTCTGTTTATAGCAAATATAAAAGCCCTTTCCCTCCAAAAAGTGTAATGAATAAACCTCAAGCTGAAGCAAAAGTAAATTCACGTCTATACAGTAGAACACAGGAGAAGAAACACTCCTCAGCAATAAAAAAAACAAAGCACAATTATTAGATTCTCTAAAGTCATTTTTGCTTATTAGTATGGTTGAACTGGATCATCAAAGGTCAGCAGCAAAGATATTGGTTAATAAAATGGGATTAGATACATTTGTGTTATTTAACTTATTTAATTATTACAGGTTTGCGTCACATTCTGAGTTGCATTATTTTTAATCATTTTGAGGAATACTGAATCTGTTTTTTGTGAGTGGGATGAATTAATGCACATTCACATTTAGTCTAGAACTACAGTATCGTCATGTTCACACAGCGCACACAACTCGTCTGCACTTCCGATTTCTCCCAATATTGGGACAGGAGAGCTGTCAGTCAATAAATTGGAAAACAAAGTAACTCAGATATTCTCTTGTAAATTAAAAAGTAATTCAGATATTCTCTTGTAAATTAAAAAAGTAATGCGTTAGTTTACTAGTTACTTGAAAAAAGTAATCGGATTACATAACTCGCAGTATATAATGAGTACCCCCCAACACTGGGGATCACCACAGGCATTTAAAAGTCTGAGATTTTAGTTTGTAATGTTTGGGTTTTGTTTTTTATGAGTCGTATGCTCACCAAGCGCAATTATTCCAGTAAAGCGTAATATTGTGAATTTTATTAATTGTATTGAAATTACTGCATCTATGTTAATTATTTAAAACTGTATTGATTCTGTGATGGTAAAATTAAGCGGTCAGTACTCAGTCCAGTTCTCATGATTCTTCGAAAATATTTTCCCGTTTTTCCCCTTTTAAAAACTAGCTGATTGTAAAGTTTCTTGAGCAGCAAATCAGCATAGCATGCAACAATCATGTGTCAATGTTGAAAACAGTTGTTCTGCCTAATATTTTTATACTTTTTGTCAGGATTCTTTGAATAGAAAGCTCAAAAGAAGCATCCTTGTTAAATAGAAGTGTCAATAAAAAAAAATGTATTGACTCTAAACTTTTGAATGGTATCGTAGGTATTTGCCTGAATCACTGTGCCTGCAAATTGATCGATTTTCCTTTCATTGCTCAGGATCTATGATGGAAGGCTCCCAATATTAATGGTTACTGACCTGGAAATGATCAAAGCAATTATGGTGAAAGAATGTTATTCTACCTTCACTAACAGAAGGGTAAGCTCACCTTCAAAGTTGGACAGAAAGTGTGATAATGGCAGGAAGCTGAGGATTTCTTTATGCTCCAGTAAACATAATCATTTTGTAATTTGTACAGGAAACAAATGCAGGCCTTGCTGGCCCCTTTGCTGATGGAATAACTGTAGTTAAAGATGAAAGATGGAAGAGAATCCGCAGTTCACTCTCTCCATATTTCACAAGTGGTCGACTGAAGGAGGTACAGTAAAGGCCCTTAAAGTGATAGTACACCCAAACATATAAATTCTGTTATCTCTCATGTTGTTCAAAATAAATGAATGACTTTGTTTATTCTCTGTATGAAAAAATAAGATATTGTGAAGTTGTTACACAGATTTGAAACAAACTTAGAGCTGTGAACTGTCCCTTTAATATGAGCTGTTTCAGATATTGGCGTCTAGTCTCTCAGTATTCTCTACTTCTATATAAAAACTTGTATGTAATATTTAGGTTTATGTTATTTTATGCTCTGCTTGTTGTTCTCTGACACTTATGTAACTAACTCTTATTTCTAAATATGTTTCAGATATTTCCCATAGCTGTGACGCATGCAGATCGTTTTATTAAAAATATGCAAAAGAGAGACCACGAGCAGCCAGTTAAAGTAAAAGAGTATGTGTGACATCTGTCCTTAAACAAAACATAAAGAACATTGCTGAAGTATTTACTGCAGTCGATTTCTATGTATAAAACCACATAAAATTAATTGAATTTATTAATGAAGGTCTGTGATTATTGTAGATGACATTGGCTTTGTTAGAAAGTCATGATATGTAAATTATCACTATATAATATATCAAAGTAGAAACAAACACTATTATTATTCCAGAGTTGTGGCTCCATACAGTTTGGATGTGGTCACCAGCTCCTCTTTCAGTGTTG
>JADLZN010008172.1:0-59522 GCA_018155175.1 Sinocyclocheilus anophthalmus | reverse complement strand
AGTGTTTGGCCATCAGGTGGGCTGTCCTCACCCTCCGATATTATCTCTAGGGACGGGAATTCCCTCTCTGTTTGGACCACGCCCCTCTGCAGTGGCTCCACCACATGTACCTAGCCTTACAGCCTTTTAAGTTCCAGGTGGGGGGGGGGGGGCTGCCAGGCGGGATGGCTCCCGGCCTGAGTCGGGCCAGTGGGAGTCTGTGGCGAGGGGGGCGTGATTCAGCGAGGTCTGCAGCGGGAGAGAGAGTTGGGAGACGAGTGGTGAGTAAGTGGGTCAAATGCAAATGATGAACACCTGTGTCTGGTTCCAGTAATTGGCATGGAGAGAGCCCATAAAGAGGCCCGGGAATGAGCTGTGAGGCAGAGAGAGACCGAAAGGACCCACCCCCCACAACCCGACTGCTGACTGGGGAGAGACTTTGCCTGCTCTGGAGAGCCCTGTGATTGTGATTGTGCATGTGCCATTGTGCTATATTGAGCGCTGGTAGCGCAACGTTCTGTTTACTTTGTTTGAAGCTGAATAAAAACCCCAACAGCAGTCAAGCCGACCCCGTCCTCTTCTTTCTCAAGTCATTGACATTGTTACATATAAACCTTGACAAAAAGTAGTCTTTGAGAATGTCTTAATATACATTCAAGTCCACAACTTAAAGGACCCCTGAAATGCTTAGAAACACGCAGCGTTACTCTATGTGTTGACGGCATTTTAACTGAAACAGGACGACAGGGCGGAACATATCAAGCAGCCCCTGGGTTAGAATCAAAATAGCTCGAACATTTGATTTTTATTTTGTTTTGTGTGTGGTTCTGTCCCCCCCCCCTCCTCTATGCCGACTCGCCATGTCATCTGCTCCGTGCTAAATGTCTCCCTGGACGGAGAGACGTCAGTGGTGCGGCGCGTGGGATAGCGTGAAACAACGTGAAACCAGACCTCATTTGCGCCAATCGAAAGCATAATTACTCTATCTGAATCGTTCCCTATCGCCTACAGTGTGCAATATGTGCCATTCACTGTACAGAAAATACTCATTCTGTGGACAAGTGACCGATTTCAGCCATGGCTTCAGCGTCTATTTTATAGTGTAGGGGCCGGGCGCTTCGGATTCTAGAGACCATTTGATTGGACAGAAAGTTTGATGAGAAGATGAAGTACGATGTGACATCAAAAAAAATCATTGAGCCGTTTTGGCGGAAGTGACGAACTGCAAGCTTTGAATGCTTATATCTTCTAAATGCGAATTTTGTCACTGTTTTGGAGCACACTGCCTTATAGATAACCTTAAGACTAACATATTGATACTAACACCCAAAGAACTTTAATTTTGATTTCATGGGGACTTTAATATAAGTAAGCAATTATGTCTAAAAACAACTATTCAATTCAATTCAAGTTTATTTATACAGCACATTTCACGATACAAATTGCAAAGCAATTTAAGAGTAAATTAAGTTTCTACAATATTTAGAGGTAGCTTATCAGTGGTGACTGTCAGTAAATGTACATATGGCAGAAATGTTAGGAAAAATCAATTAAAGACGTAATCAAACAGACGATGAACACTATTAACAGCAATTATTATATGATGCAATCAGAGGTGTCAAGTAACGAAGTACAAATACTTCGTTACCTTACTTAAGTAGAAATTTTGGGTATCTATACTTTACTGGAGTAATTATTTTTCAGCCGACTTTTTACTTCTACTCCTTACATTTTCACGCAATTATCTGTACTTTATACTCCTTACATTTTAAAAATATCCTCGTTACTCCTATTTCATTCAGGCTTGTCATCGTTAAAAAAAAAACCTATCCAGATAAATCGCGCCATCCGGAAAGAGTGAATTTGATTGTGGTTGGATAAGAAGTATAAACATATACCATTCCGACACCCTATTGGTTTGTACGCGATCCATCGCACCTGCACATGACACAAATCACGTCACACTCTAGCAAGGACATAGTGTTGGGGTCGTTACTCAAAAAATATTATTTCTTAAAAGTGATTATTTCGCCACTACTGGCTCATTTATCAAACGGGTACTTTCTCTTTGTCCTCCGCAAATTAAACTACAATCGGTAGTTCGGCAGAGAGACGTTTGAATAAATTAGCGTTTGCGATTAACAACGCATCGTCTAGTAATGGACATGTTCAATGAGCTACTAGAACTGAGCATAGTCCATACCGGACAGGTATCAGTGGACTTATGAGTTATTTGTAATTTTTATTGTGGATTAATCACTTGGATTAATAATCAATTTGAAGCACGAATGTTTATTGTATATAGACAACCATACAAGGGTAATTGTTACTAAGCCTGCCCTGGGTACACCAGTTTTCTTGTCCGTTGCTCTCACAGATTCCTGCAGCTAAGCTTGGATGTACATTTACATTCCAATAAAGGTTATTGATGACATGCCTCTGAAGTTTGACTTTTTGCACCATTACAATACTTATAAGCAACTAGTCATCATATCTTCCGCTCCATGAAACACGTTTTAATGCTCAGTAGTACACATATATAGTTTAATGTATTTGCTTTGTACTAAAATGTGTTAATTTTCAATGGGCATATATGCGGCTGAAACAGGTAGTCTAGTGCATCCCACATTTTTCAACATTATCATTTTAATATAACATTATAGTCATTATGGCCTTTAGAAAATTTTTTTTTTGAGGAGGTGGGGTAGTGCACAATAGGCCCCTGTGGCGCGGCCTAAGCTTTTGTCCTTAATGGCATTTTTTTCCTTACATTACTTTTACTTTTATACTTTAAGTAGTTTTGAAACCAGTACTTTTACACTTTTACTTGAGTAAAAAGCTTGAGTTGATACTTCAACTTCTACAGAAGTCTTTCTAAACCCTAGTATCTATACTTCTACCCGAGTAATGAATGTGGAATACTTTTGACACAGTGGATGCAATCAAACTTTTAGCAAAATGTGGTAGTTCTGTATGTGTTTCAGGGTTGGCATCATCTGAGGTCATCTGAGGGGTTGGCATCATTTCTTCTCAGGTGTTCTGGATCAAGACTGAAGCTTGTGTAAATCATAGTTACATCCCGTGGCAAAAACAGAGAAAAAAAATAGAGACAAAATTAGCGTAGCTGCTGTTCCAACCAAGCAAAATTTATTTGTTTAACCCAAGATAAAGAATAATAATATGCATTTGATCAGATATAACTGCAGTAAAAGATTATGAGAGGCATTATTTGAATGCTTGGCCAAAGATGTGTCTTTAATCTAGATTTAAAAACAGAGCGAGTGTGTTTGAGCCCTGGACATTATCAGGAAGACTATTCCAGAGTTTGGGAGTCGGAAGGGTATTCCAGAGGTTGGAGCCAAATGCGAAAAAGCTCTACCTCTTTTAGTGGACTTTGCTATCCTAGGTAGGTACTACCAAAAGTCCAGAGTTTTGCGACCTTGATGGGTGATGGATTGTAGCTTGGTAGAAGACTAGTTAGGTACGCAGAAGCTATTAAGGTCCTTGTAGTTAAGTAATAATATTTTGTAACTGATAAGGAAATTAATAGTAGGGATGCACCGATATGAAAATTTTGGCCGATACCGATAACCGATTATTCTTTATTTTTGAAAGCCGATAACCGATATGTTGGCCGATAAATCTATATCCAAATTGTTATATACTTTTTCTAGTTATATATATAATTCATCATTAAAAGCCACATCCCAAACACTTCAACATAAGCAGCCTAGTTTGAACGGTGTACGTTTTAAAAATATTTTTACTCTCCCATTACCAAATTTAGTCATAAAAAAGTCTTACAAATAAATAAAATAATGCATAAATAATGCAAACAAGTCACTGGACATCATTACACGTGTAAAGAATCAAAATGAATGCGCCACAGATCAATAAAACAGAATAGCCTCTGCACGGACAATAATTAAATGATTTTAATTACTAAACCATATTGTTGATGAAAATAATAAGAGAAAAATACAAGTGGTTGTTGTTGTTAATAATGTATCAATGATTTTGAAAAAAAAACAAATTAATACCACTGTTTTAAATAACAGCCGTTTGAGCTGCGCGTGCTGAAGCTGAAGAGCTGAATGAATACGGTAAACTGAAGCGTTTTGCTGGCAGCTTATTTAACTCAAGGAAATGCATCCTGAGATTAATATTAATACAACATAAACATAATATTAAAACTTATATATGTACAAAATGATGCAGTTTGCGTGCTATAGTCAGAATGTGTGATCCTGTTGTGGATGCGCTCTTCCCATATCAACGCGCTGAAACACAGCAACTAAATCCAAAGAATGCACGATGTTTTATTATAATAATGTTCTCATTAGAATGTTATATACACAACATTCCCAATCATAGTTATTAATGTTGTGCACTGCTGTTTGAGCTGCGTGCGCTGAGCTAAAGACGATCACCGGTAAACTGAAGCGCTCTTTTAACTTAACCAAACGCATTTTATATGAGATAAATCAGATATACATCAAATAAACACAATATTACAACGTACAATTGCACAAAAGGCTGCAAACGAACAGCGCGCATCTGAAGTGTCTCTGAAGGAAATAATGCATTATTTATCGGCTTTAAGATATCTGCCAAATTTTCCTATCAGGCCGATACCGATAACAGAAAAAAAATGAGCATTTATCGGCCGATACCGACTATGGTGGACGATATATCGTGCATCCATAATAATTAGTAAAGATCATCCTAGGTAACGAAGGTGAGGCGTGAACACTGGGAGAATGTATCATTACTTTGAAATGTGCACTCTTTGGGCTAAAGGATAACGGAACGTTTAAAGTAGGCCATGTGTCACAATTAATCGGCGATTCGGCGCACAGCGCAGACGTGCTTTAATACGGTCCTTTTTCGATGTGATAAAAAACAATCATAAATTCAGTATGCTGCGCATGATTATGGACTATCGAAGGTCATAGTTGAAAGCTGGAAGTTGTTAAGGCCCCGGCTGGCCGTGTCAGCCAGTTAAAGCGGCTAATGCAATTTCTGACTAGGAAGACCTGAAAAATGTAAACGGGTTAACGGCGGGGACCCTGGGCTACATGCCCCATCAACCCCCCCCCCCCCCCCCCCCCCCCCCCGCTCCAATGGTAAGCCGCCATGCTATAATGCAGAAACACTCAAGCAAGCAAAACACGCGCAACGCGTGCACGTATTTGTACTGATGCAGAATGAGAGGGACAAGTAAAGCCTAGCGCATTTCACACAGGCTGCTAGATTCACTTTCGCCAGAAAGTCGTGTATGCCTAAGGTTGAAAATAAATTATGTTTATAGTGAATGCCCCTATAAACTGACTTATTTTACGATTTAGTTTTAATCCAAATAATGAGTGCTAAGTGAGCGAACATCAATAAAAATCACACAACAGAAGTGCGCTCTCTCTCCCTCTCTCTCTCTCCCTACCGTTAAGTAACTTGTGCATTGTTTTACTTGTTTTTGACATATCCGACCGAACTACAAACTTTCCAGTGATGTCTGTGAGAAAGATATATTCACTCGACAAGCTCGCGCATCTGCGCCGCCGCACGCTCAATCCACTCAGCGTGCTTTGTTTATCAGCTCGCGCACACCAGCTATACAGGCGTTAATACTGAATGTTTAACATTATATTCATTGCATACATATACTTCGTAGTAGACATCGTTAACTCTTTTCTGCTGTCTGTTGTTCTGTTGTTGGTGTTTCTTTGTTTGAATATGGCGCTTATCACATGCCAGCGTTTGGTATCGGGGCATTTTAACGAGTACGAGTACGAGTACAGGAGACCAGTATCGGTGCATCCCTAATTTGTAGTATATTAAGTACAAAATTAGTGCATGAAAGTAGAGCACTTTAAATACATTATGGAAATGTACTAAGTGTACTGAAATAAAATTTGTGTTAGTGGACTTTTAATTTCCACCTATGATGTCTGTTATAATGAATTTGTTAAGAGTCTTGAATGCCTGTAAAGCCTATTAAATAAAAAAAAATCAATTATACTGTAATATTGAATGGCTTTAATTAATAGCTAAAATTAAAGGAATAAAATCATTTAATAGAGATATCAGTGGCAGTATTACTGTCAGTAATACTGGACTTCAATAAAAATAGGTATAGTTAAAAGATGCCATTAAATACATTTTAAATATGCCATTTTGTTTTTACATTAATTTGGCAATCCAGTGTGAAATTCTGACAATATAAATATGTTATATTTAACAACCTTGGAAATATTGTACAAACAGTAGCGGATGCCGTGTAAAGTCAGTGTCAGCTGAAGGATGCCCTGCTGTCACTGCCACTCAGGGGCGCATTGATGCACGGGCTTACAGGGGTTGTAGCCCAGGGGCCTGCCCCAGGGAGTGGCCTACTGACTGCACACACACACACACAAAACAATAAATAAATATTATAACTTAAAAAAATATATATTTTAAGGTTGATGATAATTGTATTAATTTTTCGATTTACTGAAAATCGACATTTCTTTAATTACGAGCTGTGTAATTTGCTGCCCTGGCGTTGATTAGTTATGGACAATCCTTTCGTTAACAGCGCACTGTGACTGACTATATGTATATAGTATAAACAATGGCGACTTCAATAGAAAGGCAGGAGAGTGGGGCCCAAAAGAGAAAATTAAACTGATAGAACAATGAATCAGCATCTTTTTAAAGAAAAAGACTTCACCACCTCACCACTCTTCCGGTATTTTACCGGTTAGTCGACGCGAGCAAAATTAAGTTGAGGATTTTTAAAAATCGAATAGTCTAATAAAATCGATGAATCGCGACAGCCCTAGTTAGCATTTCAGTGGTGGTTTCAGATGTGTATGCGATTGGGAGTTTATATAAGTAGATTTTGTTGAAATGTGTGTGCTGTTTCTGCCCACTGCTGTGTATAGCATCACCCTCAGGTTTGCCTGTGTTGCCAGTTTTAACTTCCAAAACATGTCATTCAGAAGAACTCAAAACATCCAATATTCATGCATAAGCACAGCTCGATAATGTCATGCTTTCAAATCTGTCGGTTTGTGTAGCATCCTTGAAGCAAATACAATGGCAGTGTATTACTGTGTGTTATAGGTTGTGTGTTCAGCAGCACGATTTGTGTGCATGTCCTGTTTTCTATTTTGACTAGTAAATATAAAGAGCAGGCTTTTAGACTGATTATATTTTAATTATTTTTTGTGCATCTCATTTTATGGATTAGTTGCACTCTGACTTTGGATTAATTTGTTGAATAAATGTGTATTGAATGTGAATGTTAATCATTTACTTCCTGTAAATTGTATTTAAAGCCAAAGTGTATCATTTTTCTGGACAGTGCAGTGTTTTCTGATGTGTGTAAAATATGTTTCTCCTATCCAAACTTTTTATGCAGAGGCAAGTGAGCCATTCATAGGCTGATTTCACCAAAAAGTGTAATCTAAATTGTTTGAAAATCCCAACTCTAGCCTGACATGCATGTTATTTACAATTAAATTAACTGTGGATAGCTAAAATTTATATTAAATGAAATTAGTTGAACTTAATAGTGCTTTTGACTCGCGGTAGGACTGAAATGTCAACTTTATATGTACTTTTAATAATGTTCTTTCAAACTATAAGTAGTTGTACTATTGAATGTACTGACAAGCATTTGTGGTAAGCTAAAAATACAATAATGTCAGTTCTGTTGAAACTTGCATGTCATTTCAATATATTTGTCATCACACATTTGTAATGAATTTGCAATTTAATATATTGATATATTAATTAAAAATGTAATATCAAATAACACACTACAGTTACAATTAGAATCAAGTACGTGTCACGTGCTGCAGATAGTACTGTAAAAGGACACTCCACATTTTTGAAAAAAGGCTCATTTCCAACTCCCCTAGAGTTAACAGTTGAGTTTTACCGTGTTCGAATCCATTCAGCCGATCTCCGGGTCTGGCGGTAGCACTTTTAGCTGTAGCTTAGCATAGATCATTGAATCTGATTAGACCGTTAGCATCTCGCTCAAAAATGACCAAAGAGTTTCTATATTTTTCCTATTTAAAACTTGACTCTTCTGTAGTTAAGTTGTGTACTAAGACTGACGGAAAATTAAAATTGCGATTTTCCTGGCCAATATGGCTAGGAACCTATACTCTCATTCCGGCGTAATAATCAGGGAACTTTGCTGCCGTACCATGGGTGAAAGCAGGAGCAATGATAGTACGCAGCGCCCGAAAAGACTCCCCAGATAGGTAACTTCCATAAGCCTATTTTCAGTGTCTAGTACACAATTGAACTACAGAAGAGTCAAGTTTTAAATAGGAAAAATATAGAAACTCTTTGGTCATTTTTGAGCGAGATGCTAACGGTCTAATCAGATTAACACAACACTTTGTTGTGCAGTTTTACCTGTATTGCCCAAAACAAATTTCCCTCTTGAGGGACAAATAAAGTAAAGATTCAATGATCTATGCTAAGCTACAGCTAAAAGTGTACCGCCAGACCCAGAGATCGGCTGAATGGATTCGAAAACGGTAAAACTCAACTGTTTAACTCTGGGGGAGTTGGAAAATGAGCCTATTTTCAAAAATAGTGGAGTGTTCCTTTAACATCAAAATCAGTGTACGTTTTTAAAGCATAACAAAAGATAATTTAAAAATAGTCATTTGAAATGTTCTTTAAAGTGAAACTTCATTTGACTTTTTAAAAGTCTACTTAAGTGTGTTGAGAAACAAAGTCATGAAATTATCTCTCATTAAATACACTTAAGTGGGCTTTTTATTTCACTAATATTATATGATCTGCAAGTACAGTCTTTTTAATATAATTTTAGGATTTGAGGTACACTACAGGTGCACATTCAGTTCAATTAAGCACACGTCTTTTTCACAAGGGAAGACACAATTTTATGATGTTTCTACTAATTTACTACATGTCAGAAGTGTCTTTTTCCATTACCAGCGAAGTACACAGACCATAAAATGTGAGTAAAAGCTTGCAAACATGCTGCCACAGTTTATCAGTGTGCTATAGCGTAAATGTGTAGCTAGCTGGATGTTGGCCATTTTGGGATGAGAGAAGGAAGGCTCCATGGTGACCAGCTTCCCCCTCACTGGGAAAAGTACAATGTGCTTAAGCGAGAGATGATTGATGGCATAGATTAAAGGGAGCGAGAGAGAGAGTGGGAGGAAGTGTTGATACATAGAAAAAAGAGAAGGGAAGATGTGTGTTGTTGAGAAAGATTGAGCCAGTGAAGAAACGTGTGAGCTTATCAGAAATGTATGCAAGGAACCCTATTGATTGTTTTATAATGACCAGTTCCAGTGATGCATAGTGTTTGTCAGTGTCAGTGGTGGGGAAGGTACTTTAAAACAAACAAAAAAGAAAAAGATAAAATAGAAAACACACCACATATTCACCATAAATTAATCATAAAGGTAATTTATTTGATTAAAAATCTGTTAAGAATCCATGTAATTGCATTGTGTGAGGAACACAACCAAATGCTAGTCTTTATTTAAAGATCGTCATAATTGTTAAATCGCACACTTGTTAAAAATTCAAAATTGGCTGCCTCAAATATCATTACGACAAAGGTTTATGTCAGTGATATCAAATGCTCATTGCCTATCATCTGCTTTGTCAGCAACTGCGATATGCCATGTTTTGAGTGTCTTCGATGAGTAAATCAGGATAAGATTTTCAGCAGTTACCTTAAAAATTACTTTGTGCCTCACAGAAAACTATTGTATACTGCACTTCTAATACAACACATCGTCATTTGGACTACTTTGGTTCTACTTTTTGCCATTTTTGGAATAAATGTTAACACATTAGATTGGGGAACACTATTCACTATTAACTAGTTGTTTATAAGCATGCATATTACACATTGGCTGTTTATTAGTACTTATAAGCACATATTAATGCCTTATTCTGTATGACAATATTTTAGATCCCTTAACCCACCCTACTCCATACCTAAACTTAACAATTGCCTTACTATTAATAAGCAGCAAATTAGGAGTTTATTGAGAGAAAACTCTTAGGAAGCTCCCTAATCTAAAGTGTTACCAAATAAATTATTGTGATTACACATGTCTGTTACATTTGTCTTTATAATGGATCTATATACAGGTATGTATATAGTTACAAAATGGTTAGCATTAAGTTTAGAGGGGATGTTGGCCATTAAAAAAATCTCTATATATTGTATAATGTAACTAAAGTTATTGCCACTGCACATTTTTCTGCCTGTTAAATTTTATATGTTGAAAATTGTTGTTTAAGGTTTGGTGATAGGGATCTAAATATTATATTTATAAAATAGTACAAATGGAACTATATAAATATATTTATGATATGAAGGATTTATATATATTTAATGTTTCTGTAGCTGTAGTCAATCGTATATGTTATTTCACATTTTATGATTAATATTATTACAGTATATGGTTCAACATCTACCCAAACACTTGAAAATGTGAATGTTCCTTGTTTACCTTTGTTCACTGAAAAACCCTGCATTTTCCTTTAGAAATTGCTAGTAAAATTTGCAAATAATTGCAAAAAAAGGCAAGTAACACATTGAATTAAACAAAATTTTGTAGAAAGACTGAAATAGTGTGTATTTTAAAATGTACTCCAATAAAATTTATATAAAACTTAAAAAACGAATTTTTACAGTGTATAAACGCCATGGTTATTTTTACTCCATGGTTATTATTATATATATTTTTATATTAGGGGTTTCAAAAATTTCGGTACGGGTCTTTTGGGTCGTACGCACTTGTTATTTGGCTAGGGCATAAGTCTAGAGAAGAGCATTTTGAGAAATATTAAGATTATATACTTGCATACATGTTTGCATACAATTTTTTTAATTTGAGTGTTGATTAGGCCTTTTATACTGTAGTTAAAAATCCACAACTTGATTGACAGCTGTCACTACCTCTTAGTGACCGTGTTTACTCCTTTCTTTTCAACCATTGGATAGGATTTTTAAAAACTTCTGACGAAGCGCTGTTAAATATAGGGGAAACTACGCCGCAAAAAATAATAAATAAAAAGCTTTCTTAAAAAGGCAAAAGAACGCATGCACATTTTCTGAATATGACAATTAAAAACCAACAGACTGATGAAAATGCGGGACATTTTCTCGATATGCAATGTGCAGGACAAGGGGTGAAAATACTATGCGGTACAATGCAAAGCGGGATGGGTGGTCACCCTTGGCCTTATGCACTCCCTCATGTTTTCCTTCTGTTTTCAGTCTTTCATTTTCTTATTTAATTTTTTAATTCAGCTTAATTTTAAGATGCATATCCGCTCCTCTCCCTTCTCCTCTTCATTTGCTGCTCCTCGCATTTCCCTGGTTGGCTCTCAGTTCATTTTGCTAAATATCTGCTGCACTCCCTTCAAATCCCTCCGAGGGTCTCGCCAATGCCTGCTGAATAAAGGCTGATGGTCAGCAATATTTGAGTGTGTGTGTGGCCTGCATTTGAATGTGTATATTCATATTTTGTAGTCTAGGATAAACCTACATGAAGATTTAGTTCATATTTAAGTTAAGTAAACATTTTGTCGGTGCATTTGATTCCAAAGAAAACAAATGTGTCTTACAGTGTCTTAGTACAGTGGTAATGCACTACATCATTTGTATTTGCCTCTAAATTTAGCTGTCAGTTTATGACCTGTGTTTCACCTTCCCATGGCCAACAGACTGAAATAATGTTTTTGACAGCAAAACCGCACACCACAAACACACACATAAACACATTATTTTTGACAGGCTAATATAAATACTATATGTTGTATCGTACGCTGACGTTGATGTACCACCCGTCTTCATTTGCTTTTTCTGTTACGCAATGACTCCTGGGTAATGTGAGGAATCAGCATCAAGCCCTCCCCTCATGTTCCTTTCAACCCGCCACACACTTTCTCCAGCTTATCCACATTCAGCATTCTTCCTTCCCTGGTGGTCCAGTTTCTCACTATACTGTGCCTCTCTAACTAGCTCATTACCCTTTCTTACTGTAGGCTTTGCATTGGTTCTCGTCCCTACAGACAGTGAGGTTGTGTCATTATATTTGTATTTAATGAGCAAGTAGTTTTATATACCAGTTAAATCAAAGCCTAGCAGTGGTAATTTATGTTGACTTCAAGTCATGACAGAATGATCATATTTAAGACATATGACATTAAAGCATGTGAACAGCATATCTGGGATTTCCTTTAAGCCTGGACTTTTTGGATTGGCAGCTGAAGAAATCAAGCAAATTGGTATATTAATCATAATGAATATAGCAGGGTTTTTCCTGGCTCAAAATTAGGCGGTGGTACCATCCTGATCATGTACACACAATGTAGCCTACCCACCATTCAACTGGCTGAAACAAACACTTTTTACATGCAACATATTTTAGGTGTTATAATAATTATATGATTGAAGAAAATGACAATTATAAAGTTAAATTTTTACAAAAACAAACCTGTTGAACATTAAATTAAATACAACATACCAGCTAAAAGGGGCCCTTTTGTAGTATAGATGAACATAAACATAACATAAGGTTGTTAAACACTTCATGAAATTGAAAGTCTTTATCCACTCCTTATAGTCTCCTGGTCCACATTGCTTTGATCCAATATACATTTATCCACTTAAAGTGTCATTCTAGAAAACAAAACATTTTCTTACAACCTTACGTGAAATCTTCTGATAGAATACATCATGAAATGCAATCGCAGCAGGGTAACAGGTGCATTAGATCTAACATTAGCATCAAGCTAAGACTTTTTATAAAATCAATAGTAAGCTTTTACTCAAATCTTACTTCAAACTAGCGTTGAGTGTTTGTAGTAGCTTACAATTGCGATCTAATGTGAATTTTGGTCATATAATGTTGTTGAAATAAGTTATTTGTAGTTTATTTATACTAAGCTAATCGTTACACCAGCTTGGCATTTCTCATGTATACATTCTTTATTGTTATGAAAACACCCCAAATCTCATGAAAATAACATACAAACCATATACCAGTGGTCGGCAACAGGTGGCCCGCGAGCCAAAACTGGCCCGCCAGCAATAATATCTGGCCCGCCCGCAGTCAGATTATTTTGATAGCGGCTGGTTCTGAAATAGATCTGTCATGACAGCAACAGTTATTCAAAATCACTTCGTCTTTAGTGATTTTGCCTTCAAAATAAAAGTACGAGAACGTTTTTGCAGTAATGTTTTATTTTGAGATGACTTGATAGCTTTTAGTTTGAAAAGTTCTGAAAGACATTCAAAAGAGTCTATTATATTCTTTGCAAACAGCGACAACTTCGTTGCAGATAAGACACACCGGCTTTGCATTCACAAAACTAGGTAGGATGAACGCATAGTTGTCTTTCCATTCTTCTTTGTATGCCCTATTTTCGCTGTGAACTTTCCTCTTTAGACTCTTTGATAGTGCCATTTTCTCTCACCAGCTAGCTTAAATGTTTACATCACTCTTGCAACGACGTAATATGTACCCCCAGCACGCAAAACAATTTAAAAAAATGCAATTTAGTACATGAGGATGCCAAGGAATAATTCTGAGTGTAAAAGTGGTCTATGTCAAATAATTATTACAATAAGTTAGACTTTAAAATGATACACATTTATTATTCACAATATGGAAAGAGGAAATAAAACATAGTTTGTTAAGAGCATGACTCAAACATGCCATTAATGGGCTTATTCAAGTCCTCTTTTATTTTTTGATTTATTTTTATCCATTCCGCATCTCCCACATATGTATTTTAGCAAGGCAGCCTGTGTTGCAAGTTGGTGAATGAAGATACTTGCCAGGTTACCTATCACTACTCTGCTTTATTAATTTATCCAATGTAAAACCCAGACACCGCGACACAAATGTGGCTTTTTGTTAATGACTGTCCTACTACAGGATTTAACACAGAGTAACAGCTCACTACCAGTTACAAAAGACACTGTAACAGTCTGTCACAGGCAATTCTAGTTGCATTTTTCATCAATTAATTTCTTAAATTATCATTTGACTGTATACTGTATATAGTATATATGTTGAGCCGCTGGGTCAAAGGCCCATCCTCCAGCCACGACACCGATGGAGACTGGCAGACCCGCGGCAATCCCACCGCACAGATTGTGAGCTTGGCTCACCCTCAGCCATGGTGCAGTGGGCGGAGCTTCCCTCCGCGTTCTTGCTGTCCACGGCTTTTTCCCTCGTGGCGGGTGTTGTAGCCGGCTCTCGCACCTGGTCTGACATCACGGGCTCTGGCTCTGGGACGATCCTCAGCTCTGTCACTCAATTAGGCGATGGCTCGTCGGTCGTGGCGGGCTCAGGCTCTCCGTCAGCGGTGGGCTCAGGCTCTTGCTTCACACAGCGGGGTGATGGTGGGCTGGGCTCTGGGTACTGTTGTGTTCCAGATTGGGGTAGGACCCTCTCCAGACACCGAAACATGGCCTCCCTCCAGTTCAGTCTGTGGTGTCTGGGAGGTCCACGGGGCGATGGTAATGGACTTCATGGTCTCGTCATTGTACGGGGACGTGACGGCAAGATGGGCGAATTCTAGGGCAAACGATACAAGAGAACTTCGCCGCCCATTCCATTCTTCTTTTTCCTTTTTGCGGTCCAGTGTTCCGCCACAGGTTAGGGTGTACAAAAGGTGCACGAAGAAGAAGAATAATTCAAACAGTCTTTAATAAATCCACAAGAGGGGTAAATCCATAGAAGGCAGGAAGAAATCACATACACAACACAGTGTACACATTAACACTGAACGAAGACTAACGTAATTGACTGGACTTAAGTACTAAAGCAAATGAGGATAGTTATGAGACACACCAGAACCAAATGACAATCAGACACAGACAGGAATCTAGGTCACAGAGCACATGAGGGAGAAAACACAACAAAACAGGTGCATAGGTCTGACACTTATCCTGTGTAGGGTTGTATTTATTTGTTTATTTATTTATTTGGGATATTTTTATGTATGTATGTATGTATTTATTTATTCATGTATTTATTCATACACTTATTACCCTGTAGCAGATCTGTACAGGCAGAGCTGGGGAAGGTGGACGGTTTCTAAAGTGCGCTGCAACTGCTACAGCAAGCACTAGCCAAGTATTTGAACCTTGAGCAGCGAGCTTATTGGCTCCTGATGCGAAAAGAAACCAATCAACTGCACCTTGTCAATATTATGTGATTATATCAGACTGAGTTAGAATGTATCGGCCTGCGCCATTTAGAGTTTCATGACAGAACTTTGTATTTAATTATTTTTTTACATTTGGAGATCTGGAAATCACTATTTAAAATCACGTTGTTTCCAAATTGTCTCACTTGTGCTCCTGTTAAAAATTCATTGTAAGACATCTGACATGAGGACTTCTGGAAGCCTCTGTTGAGTACTGCAGATGAGCAGTTACGTTGGTGTGCTGTGTGACGCGTGAAGCATGTGGCTGAGTTCAGCCAGTATGTAACCCACTCGAATGTAGGAGTACCTCGTTGCCATGCAAACGTATTCATTAACACAAACAGAGAGAGTGAATCTTTTAAAGTCTTTTTGTGATTTACTAACATACTGACTGCAGTAACAGTTCATATGTTTGCACCATCCAGAGAAATAAGGATGATGATAATGATGACCTGATAGTATAATGACAGAAAAATCTAATGTCTACAAAGCAGATACTGCTTTAAGCAGAGAAGACGTTTTGCACAACAAACTGACAACTGTGTATGAAGCTGAATATGGCACGTAACTTGAATAATCCTCATTAACTAGAACACTCTCAGCTTCCTGTTTCCCATATAGTAGGTGCTGCTCTGTGAACGTGCAAAATGATTGACAGACAGAAAGATTGGTTAAACCAAGTATTCTACCGCAGCCCATGGTCACAATTTTTTTTTTACAGATTACAGAGCTCACACTCTCAGAAAGAAAGGAACAAAGCTGTCACTGGAACTGTCACCTAAGGTACAAAAGCTAAAAGATACATTTCTGTACCTTATTTAGCCCCGATGGTACATGTTAGTGTGTTAAAAGGTTAATTCACCCAAACATGAAAATTTTGTCATTAATTACTCACCCCCGTGTCATTCCAAGACCTTAAATTAAGATATTTTTGATGAAATCTGCGAGCTTTCTGACCCTGCCAAGCAATTCAACTACCACATTCAAGGCCCAAAAAAGTAGTAAGAACATTGTTAAAATAGTCAATGTGACATCAGTGGTTCAAACTTAATTTTACGAAGCTACGAGAATACATTCTGTGTGCAAAGAAAACGTGCACCAGCAACCGTGGCGATGGGACGTGACATCTCCATTCCCTCCTTCAGGGAACGATGGTTACATACGTAACCGAGACGTTCCCTTTCAGTCGTTCACTACGAGTCATGTCGTGACGACGAATTGGGATCCCTACCAAAGCGCCATGGTTGCTGCCCCTTCCAGTGTCCTGTGCGAGCCGCCTGCACCCCTTTGTGGTGTAGGCCAGAGCTCGCAACAAGAAGACCAGTCACCGTTATCGCAGCACTACCCACTCAGTGAGATTGGATAAAACTGGGAAATGCCATACGCCTTTGCTCCACTCCTGCTGCAAAAAGGAAAGCACAACCCTGATCGGGCATCTTCGGGGGTCTTCTCTGTGAGAAGAACACCACTCGACGAACAGTTTCCACTTCAAGGCGTAAGCGTGTCTCTTAGATGGTGCTCTCGCTGAAGTGATGGTTTCACTACCTCTTGGGGTAGGTCACTTAGAACCTCCGCGTCCCGTCCAGGGAACACACATGGAGTTTCCACAGGTCTGGACTTTGGTGCCAAAGGGTGCCCAGTCTCTGAGTTAGTAGATCCTTCCTCAGAGGAATCTGCCAGGGAGGGGCTGTCATGAGGAGCATTAGCTCTGGGAACCGAGTGGGCAAATACAGCGCCACAAGCAGGACCTGCTCCCCATCCTCCCTGACCTTGCACAGGTCTGTGCGATAAGCTCCTGGGTGAACCGGCAACTTGCGCAGGCCCCGTGGCCAGCTGTGTGCCAGTGTGTCCATGCCAAGTGTTTCCCCGGTCAGGGAGTAGAACAACTAGCAGTGAGGTTTCTGGAGAGGCAAACAAGACCTCGTACTGATATGCTCGTCCTTTGAACGCGAACCGCAGAAATGGTCTGCGGCGCAGAAGGATCGACACATGAAAATACGCGTCCTTCAGGTTGATTGCTGCAAACCAATCTCGGGGACAGATGCACCCGAAGATGCGTTTCTGTGTCAACATCTTGAACGGTAACCGGTGAAGGGCCCAGTTCAAGACACGCAGATCCAAGATTGGTTGTACCCACCGCCTTTCTTGGGTACAATGGCCTAAGGGCTGTAAAACCCTGTATTCATATCAGCTGGAGGGACCGGCTCTATCGCATCCTTCGCCAGTAGGACTGCGATCTCCGCACGCAAGACAGGAGCATTGGCCGCCTTCACTGTCGTGAAGCAGATGCCACTGAACTTAGGCGGACACTGGGCAAACTTAATCGCATAGCCGAGGCTGATGGTCCGCAGAAGCCAACGAGACAGGTTGGGTAGCGCTAGCCAGGCACCCAGATGCAATCATCGCATGCCAATGTGCATTGGCTCGTTTAGTTTTACACTCGAAGGGGATTGGTCTCTCTCTCTACTGATGAACAAAAATAACAACTTTATTCATCAATTTCTTCTCTTCCGTGTCAGTCTTTGACGTGCATTCACAAGAGTACCACGACGCATGTGTGTGGTGCTGCTGACGCAGGAGCTAATTTCACTGATCACGTGAAGAGAGTAAGAGGTGTGAGCACTTCAGGTGTGTATATGCGCGAAGGTGCGCAATGCAAAAATTATGAGGAAACGATAGCGGGCGGAGGATATGGTTTTCAACAAAATGTATAAATAAAGTGAAAGACCGCTTCTTAAGCCAGAGAAGGTGAACGTGTTGGTTTTCTTAGCAAAAAACATCCAAGCACTGTCACCGGCGGCCAATTTAGTTTTAATTTAGTTTTTGTTTTCATTTTGTCCTTGCTGTTCACCTGACGTTACACTACGGAGCATTTTTCATTTATTTTTTATTTATTTGATTCCACAGTGTTTGATAAACTTTCTGTAATTTATTAGCCGATATATACTATAGCATGTGGTGTATATGCAATGCCGTGTCTTATCCATTTTTGTGAATAAACGCTATATAAGCTAGTTTGTCATTGTACTGTTTTATTGTAGTTGTGCTTTTCATTAAGAATTATAATTAATCCATCTTTCTAGCATTCATTTTACTCTTAGAAACTGAACAGTGTAAGATGTAAGTGCGACTGACAATTATCCTTTCTTGTAAATCAAAAGCATCCTAAGCCCCCTCCCCCCTTCCAAAAGGGTGTTACCAGAATCAGAATCAGAAGAGCTTTATGTTGTATGTTTATGTTTACACACACAAGGAATTTGACTTGACGACAGGAGCTACCAGTGCAGAAGAAAGTACAGACATAGTGCAGACATACATGATAGTGTAGACATACATAGGAATAACACAGTAGGAATGGAATATAACACTAATAAAAACAGAAGAATAAAAACTTTATAAAAAAAATAAATAATATACTATATTCAAAAATAGAAGTATAGGAAAAAAATTAATTGTTTAGATAAATGTACAGATATGTTATAAGTGTGCAGATATGTTATTTACAAAGTGTGCAGTTTACAAGTGTACACATTTTGGATTCTGTGTATAAATATGTCAGTAGTGATGGACGATGTATTTTTATGAAAGTTTAATTGTTCAGGCTGAATATAGCCTGTGTGAAAAAAACTGTTCTTGTGCCTGGCTTTTCTGGTGGTCAGTGCTTTGTAGCGCCAACCAGAAGGCACGTTTGAAGAGAGAGTGGGCTGGGTGTGAGGGGTCCAAGGTGATTTCCTTAGCCCTTTTCCTCACTCTGGAGATGGAAAGATCTCAGAGGCTTCAGGAGCTTGACAGAGGGGTCCTGTCCTGACCCCAGGGTCCTGTCCTGTCCAGTAATACCGGTTTTGTCGCAGTCACAAATTTATATACCGGTGTGAAAATGTTGTAAAATAATATAACAGTTAAATTCAGGTGAGGCTGTGTGAAACCAAGGGGCTGCTGAGACCTAGATGAATCCACCGCTGGACTGTTGTAGAAATCAGTCAAGCAGAACAAAGTATGATTATGCAACTGTTCCCATTTAAAAAGTTTAGTGTAAAGCATACCGTACTGAATTTGTGCATCAAACATAAAAGTATGGCTTGAAGTTATGTAAATTGTTTGGTTTGAACTTTTCATATGTATGTATTAGTGGTTTTAAAATTCTGGTTTGGGTGGCTGTCAATCAATTCCATTATTCCATTATTATAATATGCACAGACAAATAGAGAAAGAACAGGAAATGATGAGAGAAGTTAAGGTCTGGACCAGAAAAATGACATGTATTGCACATACTTCCATATACCATGCTACACATGTTAGGCACCACTAGTGCTCAGTACTTACAATGCAGTATAAATATTCTTGTTGTTTCGATTTGGTAGCACATTACCAGGTAAGATCCCAACTTCTTTGAAATACATGTAGTGCAACTGTGAAGCCAGAGTATGAGCATTTCACTAGCATGACTAAATTTGTCTTGGATGATACGATCTTAAAGACACCAGTAATTCTTGTGTTGTGGATGCTTCTCAACTAGCTTATTCAGCAAGACTCAGTCAGCTTCATCACTCCATGGTAATTCAGGCTGAGATGGTCTTCTCAGCAGGATTCTTTGGGGGTTTCTCCATCTTCTTGTTGTATGGCTGTAGCCATGTTGTCTGCACTAGTTTGTCAATCTCTGCAAACTCTGCAGTTACAGTGAAGAGGAAGATCTTTGAGATATACTGGGTAGGGTTGCACCAGCCTTAGTTATTACTTAAATTTGAACTTAAAGGGTTAGTTCACCCAAAAAAAAAGACCTGTGTTTACTCACACCTCGATTCATCCTATAGGTGTATATTACTTTTTTATATTAAAAATTGTCCTGGCTATTCCAAGTGTTATTATTGCAGTGGGTGGGTGTTTTTGTTCGTCGGCGTAGCGTTATTAGTGACGAACGCGGAGAGAGAACAAAACAAAATGCCGGTCATAAATTAGAAGTACAAACCAAGGATTTGTAAAGAAAAATGTCGGAGGATTTCGTTATAAGCCAAGAGGAGACTGGTTTTACTTTGCTAAAGTAAGGAAACCTTGCTTCCTTTGCTCCTGTAAACAAACTCACGAGACTAGCATATCTCAGAGGCACGCGCTCCGCATACGTCCTGCGTCATCCGCCGGAACTGCTTCAGTGTATGACAGATACCGGAAGTGAGAGAAAACTGTTTATTACGTTTAAAATATGGATATTTTTCTTACAAAAACGCTACAGGAGGCTTTTAGCCATGTGAGGCATGTTTTATTATGGATGCACATGCTTTATTTGATGTGTTTTGGACTGTTGAACAGAAGCACCCACCCACTGCAATGATAGAGCTTGGAATAGCTAGGACAATTTTTAATATAACTCTGATTAGATTCATCTGATAGAAGAAAGTCATATACACCTAGTATGCCTCGAGGGTGAGATTTTTGGGTTAACTAACCCTTTAAAGAGTCATGAAATGGAGAATCAAAATGTTCTTAATATTTACAATTACACAACAGTTTGTTCTGGTTCTCAAATCTGATTGGCTAAGAGGTCTTTCTAACTATGAGATATTCACAAAGTACAGTCACGGGAACAGTTACAGCATTCGTATCACTCCGTTTGCCGCATTTCTCACAGCAAGTGTCATGGCAGACAACCAAATCCATTTTACATTATGTACACAGTTGGGCAGAACATTTTTTTTTATAAATAATTTTCATTCAGAAATTGCTTGTAAATTTCACAAATAATTACAAAGAAATAGCAAGAAACATGGAATTCTACATGAAAGTAAGAAGACTGAAATAGTGTTTCCTTGTAATTTCCTTGTAATTATAGATCACTCTTAATTATAATGTAGAAACATTCATTTCCTGTAGCTGCTTTGTGGCTGCTGTGAAGAGCACGACGCAGGAGCAGGTTCAGGAAACCACATTTATTATAACTCAATCACAGAGAACTCCGAGAACTAGCAACACAACCACTATACGAAATGATGTTAACACCGGACAAAGGATCAAAGGAACTGACAACACTTTAAATACAAGACTAAACGAGGGAAAATGACAAGACACACCTGAACCAAATAAAACTGGATCACGGGTAGCACATGGGGAGAAAAACACAACACAGACCGTCCAGGGCGTTACTGCATTAACCAACTATTGTCGCAGGTTCCGTCGTTACCAACGATTCGGTGTTTCCCGAAACCATAGTTTAAACAAACATTCGCAAACAGTGTCGCAAACTTACGTGGTTGGAACTACAGCTCTCGACCTGTGGTTAGAAGCAAAGATTCTTGTTACTAAGACATATGGACTCAAATAAATGATGCTCTTTGGGACAATAAGTAATCTAACAGGCAGTGCAATCTGTATCTTCCATTTTATTTGAATATATATAAATTTTAATCTAGATAATTTTGCGCGTCCTTGATAAGCACTGTTTTTGAAGAGTGCACATGTGCATAAATGCACATGCACATGCAAAAAATGTAATTCCGGAGTATGACTTAAGAGGGAACCCGTGATGAATCAAACATCAAATAAAACAAAATGACTGGAACAAAAAATTGTAAATTAGTCATCAGGTGCCATGTTGAACACAGCAGCATCTCAGAGATCTTGAATCAATTATTTAGCAGACGTTATTACTCCACCACATGCGTTAACAACGGCCCTATATTGTTGAATTAATTTGTTCGTTTCTGCAACAATGCATTGTACTATTGTGGTCAATCAGCGAGTTATGTCATTGTACGGGAAACGCATTCCATGTCTGTGTGAACTTTGTTTATAGAGTATAAGGTTCAGTCACTGAAGGCACGAGTCTGTCACCACAGAGCAAAATGAAGACGACATGCCTTTTTTACCCATTAAAGGAGGCTAAAAGGTACAAACACTCTAATTTTAGCACACAACACCAGCTTTTATGGACATGCATTACATCATGTCTCCTCAGTGTGTTTACTTTTTTCTAGAAGTTTTTCTTTTGTCTATTTCTTTTTCTGTGACATGGATAAATTGCAGGTTGCAATTATCAAGCCGTCTTAAGTGAAGAGACAAGGCTGGAGAATGTGGAAAAATAAACAGATGTTTCTTATAATGAGAGGACGAGTGTGAGCAGCAGACAGCTGTGCTGTTTTTACCCTCCCACAAACAAACGCTTCATCTCCACACCACAACACTGACCTTCAGTACAGCTTTACTTTTACTAAGTCAACATTTACAGCAAGAGTTTTCATGTTTTTGAAAGAAGTCTCTTTAGTTCACCAAAGCTGATAAAAATACAGTAATAACAGTGATAATGTGAAACATTTTTACAATTATAAAATAAAAATAACTGTTTTCAATTTAAATAAATTTAAGAATATAATTTATTCCTGTGATGCAAAGCTGAATTTTCAGCATCATTACTCCAGTCTTCAGTGTCACATGATCCTTCAGAAATCATTCTAATATGCTAATTTGCTGCTCAAGAAACATTTCTGATTAATAATGTTGAAAACAGTTGTGCTGCTTCATATGTTTGTGGAAATCATAATACAGTTTAATAAGATTCTTTGTTAAATAGAAATTTGAAAAGAATAGGATTTATTTGAAATAAATAAAATAAATAAAAATATGTGCAACAGAAAACATTACAAACATAGTATGCTACAGTGTCATGTGATCCAGTTATTTTACCAATTTTGTTGGATAAAAAGTTTGTTTATTTGCCACACAGAAAAATAAAAATTCATTTTGAGCACATTGCATTGTGGGATATAGTAAATCTGTTGAATAAATCAATCTAATGGTTTACTTAAAGTTGTAGTAAGTGAAAATGATAAAATAAAATGTGAAAGGAGAAACATTTATAAATTAAAATATATGCTACTCCAAATTACATATTCAAAAGCAGCTGCAAAATGACTGTAAACACACACGTTTGATCCTATTCCATCACAAACAGCCTAAAGTTAGGCTAATGTTACATGCTGGAAAAGTTGTTTATTCCACTTATTAATAATAAATTATTTTAGATTCGATTAAATTAGATAAACTTTATTAATCCCCAAAGGGAAATTAAATTGTCATGAAAATTAAAATTTAATTTAATATGCCTCTCATCATGCCTAAGACCCCTAAAACACACCAAACATGGCAAAATCACTGTAATGCACAGCTTTTCATGGCTTAAACACATGTAGTTCCCTTGTGTATCAATAAATCAATATTAATAAAAAAACCTCCAATGATAATTATATTTAATCATTGTCTTATTATGTTTTGAATCATGAGAGTCAGATGTGACTCCTACATGAGGCTGTGTTAGTGTGTTAGTGAGTGAATATGTGCTCATTCGCCCTGTAGCAAGATAGAAATACTCTGCTTACGTAACGTTGTGGAAATCCTTGTCTGCTACATCTATGTCTTTGTTACCATCATTGTCATCACTATTATTGTAAAAATAGCATTTAAATAGAGAGTTGGGAAATACAACTTGTAGAAGGAACAGACAGAAAAGGCCAAATGAAACGAGAAGGAGAAAAATTATTTGAGGGTAGGAGGCTGATTTCATGCTTTAGCTACAGAGCATCTTCTCATGCTAATCAACAGACTACTGCAGCACAACAAATCACCAGAAACCAGAGAACCAATGAGGGAGAGCTGATAGGAAGATGAGGGGGAATAAGGTGCAGAGAAATCCAGTGAAAAACAGAGCAGAGAGAGAGAGAGAGAGACTGAGAAGAGTACAACATTACCACCCACTCACCAAGATTCAATCCAGCTTCTCACTTACCCATCTTCAATTCTTAAAGGGACAGTTCACTTAAATGGAAATATGTCATCATTACTCTCCTCATGTCGTTCCAACCGTTTGCATTCTTTGAATAATGTACCAAACAGTTGATGGTAGCCATTGACTTCTATAGTATGGAAGTCAGTTGCTCCTGCCAACTTTCTTTAAAATACATTTTTTTGTGTGTGAAAGAACAGTAAACTCATGGAAATGCACATGGAATTCTGTAAAGCATGTGAACCAGAAGGTTTAAAAGCAAAAACATTACGATCATATTTTATTAATGTGCTCACATGAGTTCTTGAGTAAATGTGTGCTCTTTGAGGATGACTTTTCCAGGTGGATGAATGAATGTCTGGTTGTGTTAGCAACATAATTCCTGTGGGTGGTGTTTGCACCATGTCAGCAGTACTTTACAGTGCTTTACAGATTACGTCATGCATGGATACTAAGTGGAAATTAGCGACTTTACTTTTTTAGCTTTTTATTTTATTTTATCAAAACAGCCTCATGCAATGTTTCAATATGTTTGAAAAGTGTGAGAGTTTTACACGTTTATTCCATTTACTGGTAGGATTCCGGTGTAAGTGTATTTACTGTAAACGTGATTGATATCCGTTTATATGTGCTGAGGGACACATTAAAATAGCTGTCTGTGGTAATTAGCATTGCATGCCATATGCTTCTCAACTGGTGTGTCACAGTTTGTTTTGTGCTGTGAGTTACTGGTCAAGAGTGCAAAATTCTGAAGACATTTAGAGATTTTGCATATTTTGGACCAGTTCTTTCTTTGTCATGCTTTAAAGAAGTATCTTATTGATGTGTTGACTAACAAGCATGGGTCAACATAATTTTTTTTTTTATAATTTGATAGTTTATTGTATAAGATTTTATTATAATTTTAACTATGATTTGATTTTACATTTAAAAGTTATACTTTGTAAAGGCTACATCGTAGAACTAAAATCTGTGCATATTTCTCTCCTATCAACTAGACAACTTTTTCACTGAAGAAAGCTAAGTATGCAAAAAAAAAAAATAGAGGATTCGTAAGTTTTATCCATAAGCCTGGTTTGAAGTTAAAAACGTCTTTAATGATGGATTTGTTACTTACAAACATGCAGCTTTTTGTTGCTTCTCCAGATGTTAACTGATGGACTGGATTGGTGTGGATTACTGAGGGATTTTTGTGATGTTTTTATTAGCTGTTTGGACTTTCATTCTGACGGTACCCATTCACTGTAGAGAATCCATTGGTGAGCAAGTGTTGTAATGCTACATTTCTCCAAATCTGTTCCCATGAAGATACAAACTTTGTAACAAGCAAATTTTCCTTTTAAGGTGAACTATTCCTTTAAACTATTGTCACTATTTAACTTTATTCAAACGAGGGAACCAATAGCATGGCTGCAAAGTAATAAATTGTAGGAATTAAATCTTAATTTGTGACCATCATTTTTTTTTTCTTCTGCATGTCATGCGCAGGGCTCTGGCTATTGTACTGAAATACTATCTGTTCATCATTCAAGATTTCAGTAAAGAGAGTAAATCTGGTGGGCTGCAGAAAGTCTACAGTGGGTTAGCACTGGAGATTTCAATTATAAACCACGCAATAAATATGAGAATAAAGCCAGTATGGTGTTCCATTGTAAAATGGATCACATGAAGTATGCAGGGGTATATTAGTTGTAATGAAATTAATCAGGACTTAAGTAGGCTACATCTTGTTTTAATTTTTTTTTTTTTTATAATGACTAATTACTTCTTGTCCTGAAAAAACGGTTGAAGTGTACTGCTGAATGTTTTGACAAGCATTTGTGGTAAACTATAATATACTTAAATGTAATTTCTAATGTAATTTTTGAATGGCATGTCATATATTATTTGTAATTTCACATTTGTAACAAGGAAGTTGCAATTTAGTCCAGTGCTCTCCATAAGTATTGGGACAGTAAAAAAAAAAAAATTGTTTGCTGTGTAGTCAAGACATCTGTAAATATGATTATAATATGAATATGGGACAAAACTCTAGATTGTCACATTTTATTATTAGGTGTTTCAACAAATACATGTTTTACCAAATAAAAAGGACAGCACTTTTAGAGTTGCATCCCCTTATCTAATGTGAGCATAAGTACTGGGACAACTGAACTTCAAAACTGTTTGTTGTTTTTAATCATATTTACAGATTTCTTGACTCCACAGCAAACAGAGCAATTTCGTTCTTACTGTCCCAATACTTATGGAGGGCACTATACATATCAATATTTAATGTAATATCAAATTAGTTCAAATTAACTGACAAAAGATTGTTTAAAAATTTGAACATAATTTAAAATGTCTCTTAACTTTTAAAAGTGCACTTAAGTGTTAAGAAACTGTCATGAAAGTGGTTATCACTTTATTTTAAGGTGTCCATGTTACACCTGTTGCATGTACTTACTATTATAATAACACTAAATTATGCATAGTTACATGCAAGTACCCCTAAGCCAAACCCTAATCCTACCCCAACCATACAGAAAGTAAATGTAGTTAATTAATATTACTCAGTACTTAAATGTATTATTACACTGTAACAAGGACACCTTGAAAATAAAGTGCAACCCAAAAATGAAGTACTTGTAATTAGATTGGCCTTTTATTTATTATATTATATTATCTGCAAGTACAGTTTTTTTAATATAGACTTGAAGTACACTACAAGTGCACATTGAGTACACCTACTTTTTAATGTGCAATTCACACACTTGTCTTTAGAAGTAGCCCAGGATATGAAGGATGTGCATGTGCATTGGACTGGACAGCCATACAAATGGTTGCTTAGTTTACATGTTAGATGTTGAGGGTCAGAATGGCTCGCCCACAGCACGCACACATGCACACGCACGCACGCACGCGCACACACACACACACACTCACACACACACACTCCTTCTCCCTGTGGCTGCATGGAAATGCTCATCTCTTTCAGATGTGTCTCTCATTTGACAATCGAAGCCGTGGGGCAGTGAGTACTTGAATGAGTTTCTGACAGCGTGTGTAGTTGAGTGTGTGTTAATGTGATCATGTGGGCGGCTGGAGCGCCCTGTAATAAAAGGCAGTAGGTTGGAACTGAACTGGAGGGCATTACTGCTTGTTTGTGTGTGTGTGTCTCTAATCACGTTTATTGGAAACCAATAGAAGTGCTAGCAGATGTTACAGCTGTAAAAGCTTGTAGTGTGTGTGAGTTGTAATAGAGGGTCGTGCACGTTGTAGTACAGCTTATCAGTAGATGTATGTGATGTTGGCTTTTACATTTTTCAATGGAAAGACCTGCAAAACTGTTCAGGTTCATAAAATTTTGGACTGTTTTGAACATAATACTGGTTTACTGCTTAAACTGCATATATGTTAGACTGCCTACTATATAAAATTTTGGGGCCAGAAAAATTTTACTTTTATTATTTGAAAGAAATTGTTTTATTAAGTGAGGATGCGTTCATTTGATCAAAAGTGAAATTTATATAATGTGACAAAATATTTTATTTCAAATAATGGCTGAAAAAATTTATCATATTTTCCACAACGATATAAAGCAGCACAATTGTTTTCAACATTGATAATAATCAGAAGTGCCAAATCAGCAAATTAGAATGATTTTCTGAAGGATCATGTGACACTGACTGGAGTAATGAGGCTGAAAATTCAGTTTTGATCACAGCAATAAATTACATTTTTAAAAAATGTACAATAGAATTAGCTATTTTAAATTGCAATAATGTTTTACAATAATACTGATTTTACTGTATTTTTCATCAAATAAAAGCAGCCTTGGTGAGCAAAAAGAGACTTTAAAAAATAAAATGTTAACTAACTTTTGAACAGTAGTGTAAGCAGGTCAAGATATTCAGCATGCATACAGAAAAGTTGCTTACTGTGCACAGTATGCATACTGTGTCCAGCAAATTAAGTACAAGTAGTACCGTGGTGTATTCCAGACATAGTCATTATGTCTAATAAGCACTGCGCTGAACATTCTCTCTCTTTTCTCCTGCAGGCGAACTCTCCACCCGTAGTGGTAAATACAGACACACTGGATGGCTCACCTTATGTAAGTATCATGCATGTTTTAGTCTTTAGATCTAGAAATAATTAGTGGTGCAGACATGAATGATACCTCAAATCAAGAATACCCTGACATTGCTAATAATAATGCCCTGGCAGCCACCCGCAGTGCCATTGTTGCAGCTCACAACACCCTAGCAACCACATATCAAGTTTTGGGAGCAACATTCCTATCCAAAAAGTCATAACCCACTAAGTAATAACTAAATAAGGATCTTGTAGAAGCCCCTAACTCTGGTGTTAGTAAATGTAGATATTTGCATGTCTGTTACTGTATAATGCATGTCTCAGAGGATCTGATGTTGTGCTTGTGTTGTCTTGTAGGTCAATGGAGCAGAAGGAGAGATTGAATATGAAGAGATTACGTTGGAAAGGGTAATCTTGCAAACAATTACAGTTCTGTATTTTTTGACATAGGTCATTCTTTGTATGGATGCTGTTTTCAGTTTGACAAGGTACTTTTTATATTTTTAATATAAAGTAATATTTTGTGAGAGTATGTAATATTTTACATAGTCTTGTGAAAAAGAACTATTCTTCTACTAAAGAACTAAATCTTATTCAAAAAGCATATTATTACAAAACTGTACTTGCAAATGATATAATATGAATTAACCAAAGCCACTAACTTTAAGAGAGACACTTTGATGACTGTTTTTTAACACACTTAAGTACACTTTTATAAAGTGCACTTTGTAATAATGTCAGATTAAAAGTTTTACTTTAAAGCACATATCATTATGTTTTAATAATCTTTTGTTGCGCTTTACAGAAGTGCACTTATTTTGATGTGTTGACTAACATAGTGGGTACTTGATTATAGTTTTATTATAGCTAGTTAACTTTAGTGTGCTATTCATTTACATTTACATATATTTACTTTAGCAATTGGCACTTCATTAGAAATGTGAATTAAATTACTGTACATACTAGGGCTGTCAAAATTGCTGAAAAACTAAATTCCAATTTTGTACTTAAATATTATCGAATTTTATTCTAATTTAAAATGCATAATTTCAGTTTTGGTGAAGAAAAGCTTTAGGCTTCTCTCCTGAGTCCACAAGAGGGCGCATCAAGCAAAATATAATGCACGTTTATTCAAAGCATAAGAAAACATGACTATCTGTGAAAAAAAGTGCATAATGTTTAAAATAATGTGTAAAACCAATTATGATTAATTAAGTTGCTTAAACAACTATAAACAAAACAGCATCATTTATGTATTCATAGTTTAATACAAAGGGCAGAAAGTAAATCACACAGAGTAAATTTTTCATTTAAAAACATAAGATGCAGTGGTATGGGGAAAAAACCCGCCATAAAGTCTCGAAATATGTTTTTTTCAAAGTAAAAACTTCCATTAATTTTACATGGCTTTCTAAACAACGTCTGCGAGACGCGAGTGCAACGGTGATAGATGTCCCTCTAGAAAATGAGCAAAATATGTGTTCTGTGTGAACAGCTTCGTTTCAGTTTTGATGTTAACAAGATCTTCTCCACATTGATGTGGTGGCTCGTGCGGTTTTTCTGCAATAATTTTTAATGACAATTCAGCAGCGCCGCATCCATTGTTCCACTGGAGAGGCTAGCAAACATGCAATGTCCCTTTTACATCATCATCTCCGCATCTCGTGCACCACTGATAAGGCTTTCTCCTTAACGCACACCTAAACGAATGTGGATTTTTATTTTAAATTCGACAAATGTTCGAAATTCGAATTTTTTTTGACAGCCCTATGGCATACAAGTATTAATAGAAATGACATTAAGGTATATTTTAGTTTACCATAAAATCATGTCAGTATGTTCAGAAGTACATTTTAACCTAAGACAATCAAATAATTGTGAAATTATATATGAAGAGTTTATTTGCAAAACAGCTACCTCGTGTTTTGTATTGTGTCGATTGTGTTAGTTCTGTCTGTTGTTTAGTTATTTTTTACCTAATCAAAATAACCCAACTGCAGTTTGATTGAGATTAATTGAAATGCACAATGAAAAACACTCTTAAGTTCACCTGATTGCATTAAACATAAATTTAAACTATTATACATTTTCATTTAATTGTAATTAACATGCAGTCAAGTGTCTGAAAACGTCATATTCAGTTCACACTTGACTATATTTTGGCACTGATAGCATTGTGGGCTCATGCGCCGACACACAGTGTCGTTGCGCTACGGGCGTCCCGAGTTCGAATCCCGGCTCGAGGGCCTTTCCCGCCCTATCTATATATATTCTATATATAATTATTAAGTATATTACTTCCATTATATTCTTTTTCACAATGAATAAATAACGTGTTTAATTGTAAATAAACGGCATTTGTTATCTAAAGCTAAATAAATTCATGTGAATATATGTTGGCACCCATAGCAGAGCTTCACTGTATGTAAATGAGGGACTCTCATTCTGTTGTAGCAAAACATGTATGTGTGTGTGTGTGTGTGGTTTTTATTTGTTTGATGGGGAAACTCTGTGCTAGGTTTCAGTATCGCCGGAGGGACTGATAACCCTCATGTTGGAGATGACCCCAGCATCTTCATCACCAAGATCATTCCAGGAGGAGCCGCTGCACAAGACGGGAGACTCAGGTAACACACAGTCTGTATGTGGATTGCATATACAACGGTCCCAGAAAGCATTTATACACTGACTCTCTAAAGCCAATGTGTGTACAGCACTTACAGCAATGTAGGCACTCCACTTCATTTAACAAGAATTTTTTTGCCAAAATTACCTCCGGTTTCCTCATGTGATTGCCCCCTTGTCATTAGAAACGGGGCTCATAAAATTTGCAGTGCACTGTGGAGGCTCTGCAGCTCCATACCATAATATACATTCAGACTTCCTCTCTCAGCCCTCAAGTGACCCAACATGTTTAATGTATTTCTCATAATATGGGATATTTGAACTACAGTAACCACTTTAACAAGATACACAATAACGAAATGCTTTAAAAGCACAAATATTTCAACATTATAGTAGTAATATCCCGGACGAGCCCCCAGATAACATCAGTAGCCTGTCTTTATTAAAGAAATGAAATGGCAAGAAAAAGCCTTCGAATGTAAACATGAACTGTTATGAAAGTATTAATAGTTTGACGAAGATGAAGAGAAAAGTTAAGAAATTAGAACATTAGCTAAAAATGTACAAATAATAAAATAATATTTAAAAAGTAATAATTGTAACCTTTTAAATTAAAAAGTAACCAAAAATGTAAACAACCAATGCTAGTGTTGTATGACATGCTACGGAACATATTCAGAAAAAAATTAATTCAATAAACAACTAATAAAATTAATGAATTAATTTAATTTAATAAAAAAGTAAAAAGTAGATTAACCAAAATTTAGATTTTTTTTAATGACAGGCTAAAGATACATCCAGAAAAAGAAAAATTGAAGTAAAATATGTCTGGTTTAAGATAAATAGGATTATCTAGCACCAAAAACACCTTTGTTCTGAAATACTTTTCCATAATGACTGCTGAAGTATCAGCATTTTTGTACCCTGACATGTCATATTTTGCACTAATGACCCACTGATTAAGTATCCATTACATAATCTACAGTACACCATTACCTCAAAGACATTCAAAGAGATTCCAAGAACAATATATAATTTTTCACCCCCCCCCCCCCCCCCCCCCCTGTGCTCTGCTTCCTTCGTTGCAGTATCGAGTGACCCTCTGTCATTACAAAGAGCATTCCTGGCCCAGTGAGGTCATGTGTATGGTAAACATCTGCATGGAGTCAGTGTGCTGAAGCATGTGTGAGACCATGTGTCTGATCAAAGCCCTTTGATCCACTTCAAACAGAGAGATAGATGTGAGCACCTGTGAGCTGTCTGATACTGCACAAACAAGACCTGAAGGTGGAATCCAAGCTAATCAGCCCTCTGCTGTCTGTCTCTACAGTTAGCTTCAACAATTTCAGCGCTCGCAGGTGGGTTACCAAGATAGCTAATGGTTGGGCCGGGATGAGTGTATATCAGAGATTGCATGCTATTCTTTAAAGTGCAGGAAAATATGTGAGCCAACAACAGGCCGTGGGTTCATTTAGAGATAACAGGGACCATTTTTGAACCTTTTATGACCTCCATTGTACGTTAAAAGAAAGAAATGACTACTTATCTAACAAAGACCCCCGAAAAACATACTTTAGTCAGTGTAGTCTACACCAAGGTTATCAACTTCCAAGTTTGCTGACAAAATTAATTTAAAAAAATTTAATGAAAAAATGACCAGGACAATATAAAATATAAACATTTTACAATGCAAACAACATTTTTTTTTATCATCAAAGAAATTAAAAGAATATTTTTTGCATTAAGGTTATAGGAATTGGGGGTAACTAAATAAGCAACATGACTGTATCTATGCCATCATGTCAGCTTCTATATGCTCATATGCCAATCCTAACAGCATGCTGCACTTTTTCCTCATACAGTCTGTGCCAAAAGCTATGTGGGACATACTGTACCAGAATCCTGTATGCAGACGTTCTCATCAGTGCTACCTGAAATAGCAGCATTTGTCAGGAGACCTGTGTTAATGCACTGGGTTATCCAGAACTGCCATCTGCTTAACAACTCTGGAAGGGGAATACTTTCCAGACTGTCACATTTGCTCAGTTACCTAAGTGATGTGCGACAAACTAATGAGTCTGGGGAGTGATCTACAGACGGACATGTCAAGCTGACAGCAGACGGGCATGCGGTACAGATGCTTCACAGGATCTAAAACTTCTGTAAATTCCTGTAAAACAGCCGTAATCAGTACTGGGGAACAGGCATCTCATTAAAAAAGTGTCCCCTCTTTTTTAGTTTATAAAATAATTTATAAAATTGGCTGTGCAGTACAGAGTCTAGCTGAGTCATGGCTGAAAAATTATCAAAAGACATTATTGAAGTCTTATGCGTATCCCATTACTATTTGATGTCGAACAACACTTCATGACTATATGCAGTTTTTTATGGTTTGTTTAGATTAAAAAATTAATTAAAAAATGAAAGTTACATTAGATAGTACATACAGATAGAGCTCAGATAGATACACAAACAAATAATACAAAATGTACTCGAACTGTTTTTTATTTTACTATCATTGTATTGTTTTATTTATATTTGGTTGCTAACAAAAAATTGCTCACCTAAAAGTCTCTTACTAGACATCCAAGCTAGTGTTATCTGACACCCTAAGGCGCACTGTAACCAAAGGGCCTTTCAACATAGCAAGACCAGGTCTCATAACATAATCATCTAGCAGTCACTCAGAATCATTAGCTTATACCCTATGGGAACAACCAATTGCCCGTCATGACTTATAATAGTATAGTGAGTGTTCAGAGACAGGTAGACAAGTGGCAATGGCTGGGGGACTCATCCTGTTTAATGACGGGTCAGCCAAGTGGAGACGTCAGTCAAGCGGCCTTGTGCCAGGAGGCTGCAGTGAGAAGGTGGCAATTGTGATCGCGCCGGCAGATGATTGTTCTTGTATAATAACGTCTCGAATCCATCGAAGGAAGTATACTTACTTTGACAGTCAAAGGCAGTGAGCCTGCATTTGGACCAATCAAAAAGACGTCTTGTGGAGAATAAACTAACAGCATGCGTGAACCGCATTTCCCGCTACAAGCAAGGTTCCTGGTTCTTTTACTTAGTTATCTTAAATTTAGCAGGTATGTGAACTGAAATATGGAAACTGTGAGTGCAAGTCTGTGACTTTAGGCGTTTTTTGTAATCATCATATGTAGGTGAGTGGAAAACCCTCAGAAATTATTAGGTAAGATTCACCAACTAACTCAACAGCAAGAAAGAAATAAATACAAAAGTTACAAGATAGTCAAAATAAAAAAAATGTAATAAAAACTTTAAAGTAAAATATATTGTTATATTTTGGGTTTGTGGAAAATTGATGCGAAAAAAGGTAGTGATGAAGTGTTTGAGCAAAGTCTGCTGATCCAAATCAAATAGAGAATGCAGCCAGATCTCCTTATGATTGCAGTACGTATAACCATTTCTCATCAGTTGTATTCTGGACTGCAGGCAAATGTCATACAAACACTCGAGGTACGACAGCACTAAGACCTCGCGGGAGAACTAGCAGATATTCATATCTCCGGTAATTAGCTAAGACATCAAATAATCTGTGACTAATATTAATTAACTCCTATAGAGTACAAGAAGAGCCAAGAGCAATTTAAACTATAATTATCGTTAAGTCCATCAATGTACAAAAATAGGGTGAATGTTAATGGAGAAGATAACTCAGACTGGAGTATACATATTATAGGTCATAATAAGTTATATAGTAACATATTTAGTCAATATATAATATTTAAATAAGATATTATAATTTTTTCATTAGTTATTTTTATGTATTAAATTTTTTCTGACATAACTAATTTCTTCTGACACATGAAAATAAGTATGTAAATTAAAGGTGCAATAGGTGATTGTCTCCAGAAAATTATTTTCTTATGCTGGTTGAATGTCTCTTCACATCCCAATAGCAATCATTATGTTAAGTGGGCTATATTCTGTGGAAGGCGTAGGATCAAGAAATGTTCGTCCAATCAAAATGTTCAGTTCGAACTTTATGATAGGCTTTCCTACCTGCCTGTGAACATATGTATTTGCATACCTCTGCGCACCGGGTTCATGCAGACAGGATAAGTCATCAGCGCATTCACGCACACTGTGCAGACAAGAGGCGGGAATGGCAGACAAACATCAAACCCGACTTCCTTCCTGGATTGTATACTTTTATATCTGTACTATCAAAGTTTTCCACCGGTGAATGCACATGAGGTAGACAACGCTGGTACACAATGTCCAGTCCTCGCCTAGCCCTTAATAACTTTTTCTTTAACAAATAACTACGGAACTTTAAATGCACTAAAGCCCCCAACACCCCCCCCACCAAACCACACAAACCAAAAAAAACAAAAAAAAAAAAAAAAATAAAAAAAACTCCCACAAAAAACACCCACCCCCCCCCCCCAAAACAAAAACCCCCCCAACAACAAATACAGAAAACGGATAAAAGTTAAAAAGTTTGTACTCACAGATTAAGAGTGCAAAAGGAACTATAAAGCACAATAGGTATCACTTACAATAAGGGACTTTATTAGTTAACCTTAGTTTAAGGGGGGTGCTCAAAGGCTTTTGCACTTTTGTAATTAGTCAAGGTGTAGTGTGTATGTCGGGGCATAAAAAAAGATCATAGAAATTACAAATCTCAAGCTAGTTGCGCCTTACTGGCCCACCCTGACCTGGTTTCAGAATCAGAATCAGAATGAGCTTTATTGCCAGGTATGTTTACACATATGAGGAATTTGTTTTAGTGACAGATGCTCCACAGTGTGACAGAATCACAGTGACGAGGCAAGACACAGATAATAAAAAGAATAATAGACAAAATAGACAATGTACAAAAAAGCAAAAACAATATATAAAATAGACAATTTCGTGTCGTTATGTTAGGTGCAAATTGAAGCGTAAGAGTATGTGTGTAAATAAATACATGGATAATAGTGTTATGGCCATGTTTATTGTCAAATGCAGGGGGAGTGGCTCAGCATGCAAAATACACTAGCCAAATTTCATTGCCGTTTCCTCTTAAAATCAGAGATGATTGGGTTCCCAAGTGAGACCCCATATGTCGTTTGACATAATGTCTCCGTTCCCTCCATCAGGGAGCGAGGGTTACGTATGTAACCGAAACGTTTTGCATGCAATGTTCGATCTAATTTATGTTGATAAATTAGAGGCCTTGGAAATTTGCGTGCCAAATATGATACAGTGGGGTTTTTCTGTAGATTTGACACCTCTGTGGGTGATTTTGAGCCCTAAATATTTACAGTAAGACTTCGACACATCATATGTGACACATTTTTTATTTATATACCTTTAGTACATTAAATGTATCACACATCAGCAGTATATACTTCATTATTTTATCCAGAATATCTGGAATAAATCTCACTTACTGAAGTGCCAAACTTTCTGGACAATTTTGGACAAATGTGCTGTTCTTTCGTCCCAGACAGATGCATGAGAAGAAAGATAATAAGGACAAATTAAAGAACTCATTGCTGCAGACAGTAATAATTCATCAGCAGCCTTATTATGAATTAGAGAAATTCTGGAGATTACTTCATCTCTGTCCAGCAGGATATACTTCTCTGTGATGAATATAACCAAGCACTATGCCTAAGGACTGAATATGGCAGTGGGCAAATGCATAAAGCGCAGCATAATTTGAAATCACGAGTTTAAAGTTTGTCAATCGCGCATCTCTGATTATTAAGGAAAAGCTGAACTCTCCACCTCTCAGCATTACAGGGATTTTTTTTTTTCCCAATAAATTAGAATGTCGTGGAAAAAGTTCAATAAATCAATGACACAGACTGAAGTAGTTTAAGTCTTTGGTTCTTTAATTGTGATGATTTTGGCTCACATTTAACAAAACCCACCAATTCACTATATCAACAAATTAGAATATGGTGACATGCCAATCAGCTAATCAACTCAAAACACCTGCGAAGATTTCCTGAGACTTCAAAATGGTCTCTCAGTTTGGTTCACTAGGCTACACAATCATGGGGAAGACAGCTGATCTGACAGTTGTCCAGAAAACAACCATTGACACCCTTCACAAGGAGGATAAACCACAAACATTCATTGCCAAAGAATCTGGCTGTTCACAGAGTGCTGTATCCAAGCATGTTACCAGAAAGTTGAGTGGAAGGAAAAGTGTGGAAGAAAAAGATGCACAACCAAACCGAGAGAACCGCAGCCTTATGAGGATGGTCAAGCAAAATCGATTCAAGAATTGAGTGAACTTCACAAGGAATGGACTGAGGCTGGGTCAAGGCATCAAGAGCCACCACACAAGATCGTGTCAAGGAATTGGCTACAGTGTCGTATTACTCTTGTAAGCCCTTGAACCACAGACAACGTCAGAGGCGTCTTAACTGTGCTAAGGAGAAGAAGAACTGGACTGTGGCCCAGTTGTCCAAAGTCCTCTTTTCAGATGAAAAAAATTAGCAAGTTTTGTATTTCATTTGGAAAACAAGGTCTTAGAGTCTGGAGGAAGGGTTGAGAAGCTCATAGCCCAAGTTGCTTGGAAGTCCAGTGTTAAGTTTTCACAGTCTGTGATGATTTGGGGTGCAATGTCATCTGCTGGTGTTGGTCCATTGTGTTTTTTGAAAACCAACGTCACTGCACCCGTTTACCGAGAAATTTTAGAGCACTTCATGCTTCCTTTTGCTGACCAACTTTTTGAAGATGCTGATTTCATTTTCCAGCAGGATTTGGCATCTCACCACACTGCCAAAAGCACCAAAAGTTAAATGACCATGGTGTTGGTGTGCTTGACTGGCCAGCAAAACTCACCAGACCTGAACCCCATAGAGAATCTATGGGTATTGTCAAGAGGAAAATGAGAAACGAGAACAAAAAATGCAGATGAGCTGAAGGCCACTGTCAAAGAAACCTGGGCTTCCATACACCTCAGCAGTGCCACAAACTGATCACCTCCATGCCACGCCGAATTGAGGCAGTAATTAAAGCAAAAGGAGCCCCTACCAAGTAATGAGTACATGTACAGTAAATGAACATACTTTCCAGGATGGCCAAACAATTCACTAAAAATTGTTTTTTTATTGGTCTTATAAAGTATTCTAACTTGTTGAGATAGTGAATTGGTGGGTTTTGTTAAATGTGAGCCAAAATCATCATAATTAAAAGAACCGAAGACTTAAACTATTTCAGTCTGTGTTCATTGAATTTATTTAATACACGAGTTCACAATTTGAGTTGAATTACTGAAATAAATGAACTTTTCCACGACATTCTAATTTATTGAGATGCACCTGTACATTTGCACGGATCGATCGTCACGCAGAGAACACACAGGATACAAATGCACACTTCACAAGAATCACAACTAGATTCCACTAAGTCTGCAAGGTTTGTAAAATGAAATGTTCATTAGTCATTCAAAGATTTGTTTAAATGATATAAATGCGTATTTGCTAAATGCTGACGGCAAACAAGAAAGTATTATTATGTTTGCCTTTCTATTACTAATAATATAAAAGCAATTGTTATAATACTTTTTGTATACATTTTAATTCCTTTGTTTAACCGTTCTATCTGATTATTAGACAGATTTCTGTCCGTATTAGACAGAACTGTTAACGACAACAGCGAACAAGAGGGAGAATGGGCGTACTAGTAGTAGCTTATCAGTGGTGACTATGTCAAATTGATGTACATATGACAGAAATGTACGGTAAAATTCAGTTAATGGCTGGGTGTCTGAGGCTGGAATCAAACTCAGGTCTTCTAGTCAACTGAACTGCCTCTTTTACCACTGCGCTATGGTGGATTACAAATAACAGATGGACCCAAGGGCAGAAGAATAACATGCAGGCTTAGATGACTGAACAAAAAGTGCTTTACTGAGGAGTCCAAGGTCAAAAGTACAACAAAGAGGAAGCCGTGCTTCCACAGAAAAAAAATACAAGAAACAAAAAGATGAGCAAAAGGCAAATCCAAAACCACAACAGACTTAGCTTTCTTGGTGAGGATAACACAGGCATAGTAGGCTCAAGACTGAACACAACTGAAAGAAAGAGGCATGCTTAAATAGGCAAACGCAAACAAGGTAATGACCCACAGGTGGGAGGAATCAAGTCCTAATGAATAGTAATACAATGAATTCTACAGAAGCTAGGGCCACCTAGTGGCTGGGAGAGTCATTACATGGCATAAGTGTCAGTGTCAGCTAATGGTTGGGAGAGTCATTACAAGCTGGAGCCTTACAATGACGTAATCAAACAGACAATAAACACTATTAACAGCAATTATTATATGTTGCAATCAAACTTGTGGCAAAATTTGGCAGTTTATGTTGTTTCAGGGTTGGCATCATCAGAGGTGTTCTGAGGGGTTGGCATCATCTCTTCTCAGGTGTTCAGTCATCTCAGGTCTTTGTAAGGGCTGGCATTCAAGACTGAAGCTCATCGGTCTGAAAAGTGAGGTGTGCTCTGATTGGCCAGCTATCCAGTGCGTTGTGATTGGCCGAATACCTGAAGCGTACGCCCCTTACCATACTGTGATGCTGTGTCCCAAACATTAAAGACAAAAACAATAAAACCCATTACAAACGAGGCATTTGTTGCATCCAGTGGGGACATAATTACTGATTATAATGACTTATACTGTTACACGTCTTTTTACACGTTGTGTTGCATATCGCGCCACGTAAACATAAAACCATGTTGTGATCGGAGAAACGACAAACAACCAGCGCTACTCTACACTGCTCAAAACTAACAGAACGTTTGAATAGTCAGTGGCAAATCCTTTAAATATAAAAAAACGTACTTACAGGCCGTGAGTCAGAAGCGCCAGACTGTCCTTGCAAACTTGGAACTGCCCCACTTTATAGAAACAGCCTTTGTGTGTAGCCAGCATTGTAGTCTAGTCTCCCAGGATCAGGAAACAGTCCTCAATAAAAAGCGCTGGACACATCGCAATATTTGGGTTGAACTGTTCTGGAAAAATTTTGTAAATACAACTTAACCACTGATTTATAGTCATGTCCATTTTTGGAAGACCAAAAAAAGTAGTTTAGCTTTCACAACGAAGCAACAACAAAGTCTCACGATCATTTGGCTGGCGGCAGCAACATATACTACCAGCGAGGAAGAAATCAAAGTTATGCCTTATATCTTTAGTGAAACATTTTGGGCGGTGTTATGCGAAATTTCCCACATTGTGAGTAGACATGGGGGGGCCGTGGTAGAACGAGCGTTTAGGAGGGCGTGGGTCAAGTCTGGAATTTGATAATATTTAAATAGATATAAATTTAAATATTTATAATATAACTATATTTATTGCAACTTTAGGGATCTTATCTATGCACAAACAGTTTGTAACACTCCAAAGAGAAAGGAAAACTTGAAATCGCATAATATGACCCCTTTTAATAATATTGTGCCATCTGTTCTGGTCAAAGTTTATCTGTAGATATCTCTCTAGACGGAGGAGTAATTTTGTGGTTGCAGGATTTTTTAAGTAACAGAGTTCAACAAGTGTGTGTGGGTACCTCATTGCCTGTCAAACAAATCACATATATTGGTTCCCCACAAGGTTGTGTCCTCTCACCCTTACTGTTTATTATGTACACAAACAATTGTAGGAGTACTTGTCCAGCGAGATATTTAATCAAATTTGTAGATGATACTGCATTGGTTAGTCTCATTAAAGGGGATGAGAACAGTCATGGACCCTTTTTAAATGAATGTGTTTCTTGGTGTGATGTATCAAATCTCAAGTTAAATGTTTCAAAAACTTAAGAAATGTGTATTGATTTTAGGAAAGAGTCCTCAACCAGTTTGACCATTATTAAAGGGGACCAGATTCAGAGGGTAGAAGAATATAAATACCTTGGAGTTGTTTTAGAACACAAACTGAGGTGGGATAAATGGACTGACGCTGTGAACAAAAAGGGCCAGCAAAGACTATATTTCCGTAGGAAGATGGTGTCATTTAGTGTAAGCCCTCCATTGTTAAAGGCGTTTTATTGAAAGTGTATTGACCTTTTGTATTATTTGCTGGTTCGGGAATGTTACAAGAGTTTGTTCAGGAAAATGTTAAGTACTGCAAGTAAATAACTTGGTATCCCTGTGATGAGTTTACAACAAATTTATCCAACTAGATGTCTTGGTAACGCTATGAAAATTATATCTGATAATAGGCACCCACTGTATAATGAGTTTGAGCTTTTGCCTTCAGGTAGAAGATTTAGGAAACCATATTTTATATCACAAGCAGTGAAGTTCTTAAATGAAAGATAGGTAAGAAAGATGTTTTTTCCTCCCCTTCTCTAAATGAACAGGTCTCATTCAGTTTTGGTATTTTTTGATTAAGTGCTGTGAAATTTGTATTGTTCTACTGTGAAATGTATGTTGTATTGTCTTTTGTGAGAACCACATATTGAAACAAGTCACTGAAACAAAATTTCCCCAAGGGCATGAATAAAGTTCCTTACTAAGTCGATGGTTTGTTAATAGCGAGAATTGTACATTAAAATAAAGTGTGACTGTTTTTGTTAATGAAAACATACTCTATTGCACAAGCAAGAGTCTTTAACTTTAACTACAGCACTGCCTCTTGTACTTTTTTTTTAACTACACTAAGATTAGCCCATTAACTAGTCTTGTTATGTTGTCTTAATAGCAGTATGTTGTAATACAGTATCAGACAGACACCCCTGTTCCCACTGCGCTCCTGAGACGAAAACAATACACCCTGTTTTTTTGCTCACGGCTACTTGAATTATTAACGCTAGAGTGCTGCTCAATTAACAGATCTTAAGAGATGAGGCTCTTCAAAACAGGATTTGGCGGATGAGTGAGAAAGACCAAAACATTCACTAACAAATCCATTCTTCATTTGCAGCATTCAGATGGGATTTGTTTTCTAAACTGATGTTTGAGTTGCGTTTAGCATTATAAGAAAGTCATGCAAACTCATTAAAATAATTTACACTTAATGTACATATTAGATAAATTATATACTTCATATCAGACAAGAACTAAACTTGAACTGAGCTGAATTTCTTCATAACTGATGAATTCTGCAACATCAACACTTTTTGGGCGAATTTAACTGAATCAAGATTGAACTGGCCTGAGTCATATTAAAGTTTATATGAAATCAAAATAAAATCAAAACACTAACTGCACATTTTTAGTGCATGCTGACTGGCATTTGCCTTTCACATCCAATTTATCAGTACGAAACAAAACACTAAAAGAGACAAACTGTCAGCGTTTAGTAGTCAGCAGCAGCCCTTTACTATAAAAACACTCAAAAACCACAAACTATTTTATAAAGAGATGCCAAAGAAGATGCAACTCTTAAATAATAGTATAAAATATAACTGAGACTATGTTTGTGTCAATATGCTTCTGTTTATGTTTACTGGCATGTGCTTTTACAGGATTCTTTAATGTTTAATGCACCATATGGTCACATCATTTACTAATTATACACTCTTAAAAATAAAGGGCTCAGACGGTCTTCAGCGATGCCATATAAGAACCATTTTGGGTTCACAAAGAACCATTCAGTCAAAAAAAAAAAAAAAAAAAAAAAAAAAAAAAAAAAAAATAAAAACAAAAAAAAAAAAAATCCAAAAAAAACAAAAAAAATGGTTCTTTAAAGAAAACATCTCTTATTGCATTTTATAATTGAAGAAACTGCTTCGCCACAAAGAAGATTTTGTGAAACAGAAAGGTTCTTCAAATGTTAAAAGTTCTTTATAGAACCATTTAGACAAAAAAGGGAGTTCCCTATTTCCATTTTATTTTTAAGAGTGTAGGCATATACTTTGCACCATCAACCTGCCAAGGACTGCAGATGAAAATTAGCCTGTATGGCCAAATCTGGCACATTTTCATAACTGGCCGAGTGCTCATGTCAATTAATGTGCATTGTCCCTTTTAGAATGAATGATAAAAAGATGGCAGAGGTTGTGAGCTCAGGTGTGTAAATGCAAAAACTGTATAACAACATGTATATGTGTATAGCCCTATTCGCACGGGATTAGTATTACTTGGTGACCTCTAGTCATTTGTAATAATTGTGGAGGTTGTCTGTGATTTTAATCCCGTGCGAATCGGCAATGCCTGTTATTTGTAAAGTAAAAATTCCTCCGCAAATGACCTACCATATTTCACCGAACATCGATGTCCTGTGATAATATTAGTCCCGTGCGAATCAACATCTTTGTGATTCGGCCAGCATTTGACGGGTCGTATATCATTTTTCGAGGTTTTTGTTTCTTGTGCGCTTATTATCCATCTTTCGCGAACAATGGAGCTGCGTTGGAGTGTTTGATAGTATTTTGGGTGCTGTCATATCGCTACATCATACAATTTGCAGAAAGAGAAAGCTGAAAACTGTTTTGCGGTAATGTTACAATAAATCAAGCCATAAAAGCTGAGATAAGTATTTTAATTTGGGGAAATGTAAAGGGTCCAAATACACTATAACTACCAGAACTAGGACCTTTTGCAGTAATAAACTCCTAATAGCTGTTATATAATAGATGTGTGAGGTTGTTTACATTTCAATATGGGGTAGAGATGCGATTAAATATTTACAGCAAAATAAGACATCTTGTGGAAAATACTTGGTTTGGTCTTCCAAAGAGGACGCGACTCTTCGATCACAAATCCAGACATGGTTTTATGTATACGCGGCACGATACGCAACGCGTAAAAACACAGTACAAGTAATTATAATCAGTAATTATGTCACCACTGGATGCAACAAATGCCTCGTTTGTTATGGGTTTGAATGTTTTTGTCTCATCGCGCCGGGACACGGCAGCACAGTATGGTGAGGGGCGTAACATTACCGTCACACGCTTGAGGTATTCGGCCAATCACAAAGCAACTGGATAGCTGGCCAACACAGCACACCTCGCCTGTCAGACCGATGAGCTTTGTAAAAATCGACGCGTCAGAAAGGCGGGGCATAGGGAGAAACAAAGAATGTACTGTACATTATGTGGAAAATAATGTGTTTTTAACCTTAAACTGCATAAACCAATTTCATTACACCAAATACACAAAAAATGTTTTTTAGCAGCAATATATGACCCCTTTAATATGTGCTCTATAAGTACAAAAAAAAAGCCGATATGCAATATGTGACCCTGGACCACAAAACCAGGCTTAAGTAGCACTAGCCAAAAAAGTTGTATGGGTTTTTTTTCAAAATAGCGATTTTCTTTTATGCAAAAATTCATTCGGCTTTAAGTAAAGAGCTGGTTCCATGAGCTATTTGGTAAATTTCCGAGCGTAATACATGAAACTTAATGTTGATTAGTAAATTGCATTGCTAAGAACTTAATGGGCGGCACTTAATATGATTTTCTCAATATTTAGTTTTTTTGCTCCCTCAGATTCTAGATTTTCAAATAGTTGTATCTCAGCCAAATATGTCCTTTCCTAACAAACCATACATCAACGGAAAGCTCATTCAGCGTTCAAAGATGTATAAATCTCAATTTGAAAACATTGGACAATTATGATTGGTTTTGTGGTCCAGGGTCAATATATATAGAGTTAATAGTGAAAATATTGGTTGGATATTCTAATCATGGAGTTGGTTTTAGTGGACAAAAGGCCAGTAAAGGGTAACACATGTCCAGCTTAGTCCAGTTAAGCTGAAAATCAGCCATCTCTCTTCATCAAGCACCACTAGCAAACATTGAGCCGCCCACAAAGGGTTTATTGAAGAGATTGTGTGTCGGTCTTCAGCTGTCCCTCTGTTGCTGAGTATCTCAGCAGGGATCCGGTGACCAGGAGACCGGCTCACTTACATCCCTCATCGTGATATGTGATGTAATGAGGTCATTAGATCCTGCTAATAGGTTGTTGGAGCAGTCAAGCGAAAGAAAAGGCGGTGGATGGTTTTGGTGGTCAGATAACATTGCCACTGAGCTCTGAGAAAGGCCAGGTGTGTGAGCTGTGGAGGAAGAACTCATGCTGACTTCCCACGTCACTTTTATAACAGGTGAATCAACTCCAAGAGGTTTTAGATGTAATTGACAATTAATGAGTATTACTGTCATCAAGTCACTGAACTCAAAGCAGCTTCATAACAGTACGGTTTCAGCTGTTGCTGAAAGGTGACCAGAGTTACTGATATTTCAATATTTGATATTGTATGCCTCATTTTGGCAGCCTCTCAATGTAAAGAAGAGGGTAGGGCTGGATGATATGGCCAAAATTTATATCACAATATTTTTCTTAATTTCGGTCGATACGATATATAATTCCGATATCGATATGAACAATATATTTTTAAAAAGCCTCAGAAGAACTGCCAAGAACACCCACAACGGATGTCTGTACCTACAAACTTCTGAAAAAATTAATTACCTCCTCTTATAAAACTATACGATATTTTAGAAATAAAAACAGTACAAATAAATTAATGTTCAACTTTTATGTAGTTTTAGCTTTTTAATTTGTGAAATCGCTGTCAAATAAAACATAAGGATCTCAGACTCCCCTAATAATATTAATATCTTTAACTTTAAACTATAACATCGGCTGATTATTCTTATAGATTGAAGCAAAAGTGATTCAGCCAGGATAAAGAATATAAAAAAGGTGCTCAGAGTTGCTGCAGAAAACAGAAACAAAAGAGTGAGCAACAACAAAAACGCATTGCAAAAGGGCCTTATTGAAAATGCTAATTCAATCTCTGCCAGCAGGAGGCGCTTTTGGAGCAGCAGAAACAGTGGTTTCCCCGGTAATGGCTGTAAACAAAGCAGCGCTGCTCATAAACGCTACTTTATAAGATAAAATGAAAATGTCATCTAAACTTTTCTGAAGACCGTCGGTTCCCTTCAGAGATACATTCATATAAAACACCTACACCGCATTTTGATTTTGAAACATGAGGCGCTCATGTTTATTCAATGAAGTTATGGCGGGCCGCCACAAATAAATCAGTGTATGGGAAACACTGGTAATGTGTATCAAAATATCGGAAATGTGTTTAAAATCATATCACCATTACTGAAAAAAAAAATATTGCGATACATATTAATATTGAATTATTGACAGTACTAGGTTCCTTATGCTTTTCAGTTTTTCAGCTTTAGTGTGTAATGTTGCTGTTTAAGAATAAAAAAGTCACAATGTCACTCATTTAAATAATTACCGCCCACGGAATATGCAAAGAAGGGGGCGTGGCCTGGTAGAGCTGCACTAGAGACCATAGACTAAAAAGTAAAAATAAAAAAGACACTCTGAAATGTCCTGTAAAATCCGTGCTTGAAAAAGTTTCCTCTTGTTCGTAAACATTCAGTTCACAAACTCATTTTACATGACTAATAACATAGTAATTGCCCATTGGATGAAAAGCACATATAACTGGCTGGAGGCAGGTTACCTTGACACCTGTTGCCCAGGAAACCATCCGGCAGCTGCCATGACGAGCAGCATCTTTGGATATAATGTGTGCTGCTGATATGCAGTAGCTCTGTGCAAATGTCAGCTCATTAAACTCAACACGCTTGACCTTTCTCTCCTGAGCTCACCTGTTTGTGGAGAACACCTGTGAACTGTCAACAGCATCTCCTCGCTTTGATATGCAAATTTGACGTTAATTGGTCTATGGATTCCAAATTAGTGGAAAATGAACGTGCAGAAATGTCTTTTGGTTTGTTGCTTTAAATGTTTCGCTCAGCCAGCCTGTTTCAATTCTAGTGAGCTCTCTAGCGTTACAGTGGGGGGGCGGGTGGTGGCGTTTTTTTTTTTTTTGTGTGTGTGTGTGTGGGGGGGGGGAGGGGGGGGGGGGGCGGGGGGGGGGGGGGGAGGGGGGGGGAGGGTGGGGGGGGGGGGTGGGGGGGGGGTGGCGGGGGGGGGGGGGGGGGGGGGCGTGTGGGGGGGGGGGTGGTGGGGGGGGGGGGGGTGCGGGGGGGGGGGGCGGGGGTTTTGGGGGTGGCCCAAAATAGGATTAGAACATTAGTATTTTCACCAACAAAAAAATGGTTTTAAGTCATTTATTTCTATCTTTTGCTGTAGTGTGGTCAGTAGGAAATATCAGTTTACATTTCCAAACATTCATTTTGCAATTAATTGTAATAATCCAGATTTCTGTTTGCACAAGGAGTCTGACAACAGACAGTGCTCCACACAGAGATCTGATCTAATCATCATCAGTCTGTCTGGAATGACATGAAGAAACAGAACAAACTGAGACAGACTCAATACAGAAGAACTGTGGCAACGTCTCCAAGAAACCTACCTGCAAAGTTTCGTTCCAGAATGATTCAACGTTTTGAGTCAATGATTCAATAAGCCATTCATAAAGACAGTGGCTAAATTCGAAACTGCATACAAGTTGACTACTCTTACTAATCTTAGTATACCTTTTCATGGCAGAAATAGTGAGAGTAGTAGTATTCAAGTATGCGGTTCTGAAATCTGTGGCCAGTTGCATAAACTTAGCAACCATGTTAAGACTGTGTCTTAAAAACTAGTTTGACCAACTAGCAGTTGCCAAGGGGAAATCAGTCTTATTTTTCCAACACAAATGAGAACAATGTACCTTTTCATAACTGAATTAAAAAAAAGTTATGACCAGTCTTGAAGAAAAAAAAAATTTGATAACTTTTTAAGACTAGTCTAAACAGTTTATACAACCAGCCCCAGAAAGTCACTTGCTTCATTCCTGAATGAAACAGCCATTCAAACAAATCAATTGAATGAATGATTCATTGACTCACTCATAAAGACAGGGACTTGTTGGTTTTAGTTTCATATTTAAAGTTGCATTTCATAGTTCTATGTTCATTCTATTTTATATTTAAAACGCTAATATCATATAACATGCAATTGTAACTGAAAAGTGAAAAGTGAAAGTGACGTGACATGTGGCCAAGTATGGTGACCCATACTCGGAATTAGTGCTCTGCATTTATCCCATCCAAAGTGCACACACACAGCAGTGAACACACACACACCGTGAACACACACCCGGAGAAGTGGGCAGCCATTTTTGCTGCGGCACCCGGGGAGCAGTTGGGGGTGTAACTGCTGTGTAAATGCATTCATGGCATCTCTGAGCTGCATTAAACAGTCTGTGTGAATGCATTTAAATTCCACTTCGGATGCAGCATCTGAAGTGCAAAGATGGATTTTGTTGATTGATTTAATTTGATTAATATCAGCCCTATAGTATCTTTTTATTCTAATTGCATTCGTTGAATAAATGCATGAAATTACATGAAAGATGATGCATACATTTAATAAGGTTTGAAAATTTGCCCTTATAAAGGTTAAAAAATGTCCCTGGAAGATTTAAGGTGGAAAATATCATACAAATGTTCTGGATCTTCCTCACGCACAGATTTCCCAGTGACGCTGCTCTTTTTGGTACGAGCATCTCTTCATTTTACAGCTGACACGTTAATGTGATGCTTTACTGGTTTTCTGCTGTATCCAGATGAATTGTTAAAGTGAAGTGTCAGCAGATGGTTTGTCCTAACTGAACTTTATTTATGTGTTCACAGAGACATTAAGCCAGACAACATTTTGCTGGACGAGCACGGTAAGCCCTAAATATTCTATAAATCACCACCACTTCTGCTGTTAGTGCTTCTTGTTAGGACAAGCATCACTATTGCTCAGACTGACTCTCTCTCTTTCTGACTTGTTGAGTGATAACACTGGTGACAGAAAAGCATTGAAGGTTATTCATGGCAGATGCTTCACATTGGTCTGGATAACCGGTCTTGTCAGGGAGAAAAAGCAAGCTGCATAATTTTTCATCAGTATGATAATAGGCAGGGGAATATTAATGTGAAGATAGTTATGACCCCGTCTCTAAACAACAACAAACAGCAGGTGGTTGAAGACAACAGGGAGGGCCAGTGAATTTTCTCTACCTCTACTTTTTCTCTTACACTCTTTAGTGAGGAAATCAACAATAGCCATGCAATTTTCAGTAGCTTTGGTTCTGGAAGCATTCATTTTCTCCACAGAGATTTCTAAAACAATCTTCATTAAAGAGTTAGCCGAGAGCCAAACCAAAATCAATGTCAGAATTAGAAACTTTGCATCAAGAGTATCTGAAAATCAGCAAAATGTCAATTTTAGGCACTTTTTATTGTGTATATTTTGACTCTGCATCCCAGTATCCAAATCGGTGTGCATGTTGAAAGAAAGATACCTGGAGGCTATTTGTTTGGACTGGAAGTCGCAGAATCATGACACTTTTAACAAGGACAATGGCACAAACCCATGGATTTGTCGACCTATATGTTGTTCTTTAACATTAAAGGAACAAGCATAACTAAAGTTCTTTATTGGCATCTGTGGTTCCATGAAGAATCTTTAACATCCATGGAAATGTTCCATTCCACAAAGGCTTCTATGCAGTGCAAAATGGTTGTTTAGATTTTTTAAATGTTCTTTACACTAAGACAAAATGGTTATTTTAACCCTCTGGGCCTCTTTGGTGACTTTTGATTGAAAAAAATTAAATAGTAGCTTTATCGGATGGTGACTTTTGTCACATTAGCTATATGAACACAAAAAAAATCACGATTCGGATATGTTAAAGAGCAGGTCATATGGTATTTTAAAGTGTCCTAATATTGTGTTGGAGTCCCCTACAACAGGTTTAAATGCATCTAAGGTCAGAAAACATTTACATTTTTTCTGAATATACATTTAATATTAGAATCATTTGCCAATGATTTCTAAATGGTTCGTTCCAAGCAAGTTCGGAGCAAACCCCTCCATTCCATAAGCCTACTCTGCTCTGATTGGTCAGCTGGCCAAACCTGCTGTGATTGGCAGAGAGGAGTCCTTGAGCAAGTTAGCGAGCGCTACCATTGACAAAGCACCTTTACATAAAACAATAATATAGTGCTCCAAACAGTTCTTAAAATAATGACATAAAAAACATTGTTTAACACTTATGCAAGCGAATCGTGCCCACAGCTAAAGTTTAGCTGCTAAACTGTGAACACTTAACTGTGACTAACTGATGAAACGATACAGTTTGTAAACCAAAATATGCCTAATGTAATGTTTGAAGAATGACAGACAAAAGACGCTCTGTCTTAACTTTTAATCAGAACGCAATTTCACAATGATTATAAAGTCTGTGCGCTACACTACATTCTTTATTATTAAACGAAGTAATTAGAACAACGTCAGTCTACATTAATCGACACATTTTTAGGTTCACAGCGAATTATCAGAACTACTTGAGTAAGACCGTAATATCGTGCTTTACCTGGAAACCTAAAGCTGCACTAGGTGTACATCACAAATTAGCACAAAAACTTGATATTTTGAGCACTCAATTGAAAATGTACACATAACGTATCAATCGTACTTACAGGTTGTGCTTCGGAGAGCTTGTTAGTCCAAATTAAGAAGATAGAAGAAGCCAACGAAGATAAAAGCCAAGATTAGAGAAGCAGTCCTTAGTAAAAATGAAATGCATTGAATTGTATTTCTGTGGTATCCTTGAACACAGCATCTTCTCAACATGATGTAAACACACTAACTAGCGGAAGTAGGCAGGTCAGATCTGCGGGCAGGTGGAGATTATGCAAATGTGTTACCCAGTAGTAACAGGCAAAAGATTCGAAAATATGACGACTCGTTAAGGAATCGACTCTCTCTTTTGAGAGACTATATCTTTATCATGCACTTTTTTGATTAACAACTTTGCAGATTGTTTTCATTTAAGGATAGCTACGTTATAAACTGCAAACGAGATATTTTTCAAAAACCCATATGACTGATGTATAAATAAAAATAAAAATATATATTATTGAAAAAAAATTATAATAGATTGATTTTCCTGAAAATAAATAAATACACACATACATACATAAATACATACAATGAAATGTAATTCAAGACGCAAAAGAGCTTGGTACTTTAGACTGCCAAAAGTACAAGTTTGACCCAAAAATGAGAGGGGGGGGGGGGGGGGCCCAGAGGTGAAGGAGGTGTTCACTGAAGGTTCTTTCAGGAACAATCAATGGTTCTTCTATGTCATTGCTGCGAAAAACCCTTTTTGGAGGCTTATTTTTAGTGTACAGTTTTTGTCCTTTAACGTGCCTCAGCTAGACATCTGTTCCTGTGCTCAAGAACATCAGTGGGGTTTTCTGTTTTGGTCTAGGTTACTTCTGTCTGTACAGATTTATGTCAGTGGTCTCAGAGCAGTTGTTTCAGATTCAGATTGTGAAAGCAGAATGTGATGGAAAGAGTGATCTGTTGTTTTCACCAGACAGCACTAAACACTTCCTGTGGCTCTGACACAGACTTTTACGACCCTTAATACCTCTCCCATTCACACACTGAGTTAACTCAATTTTCAGGGAATATTTTGTTTCTGTGGGTTGATTTAGGTCTGTAAATTTACACATTGCACTGAAAAAAAATTATTCATTGAATATACAAAAATTTTTAAGGTAAGTGGTTGCAATCAATGTATTTTAGCTACATTTAAATAAATAAAAAAATTGAAAGTTAGTCAACTAAATTTGTTTTTTTAAATGTAGCTAAAATAAATTGTTTGCAACCACTTACCTTAAAAAAATTTAGTATAATTTTTTTCAGTGTGTGTATATGTGTGTACATGATATATCAATATATATATATATATACATGAACCGACAATTAAAATAGTGCAGACAGAATACAAGAACGTGTTTTTAGAGAGATTTGCAAACTCGATTGAATGGATTGCTGTGGCTTACGTGCAATATCATTGAAACAAAACAAACAATACATTGAGTTTTAAAGCCTTTTTGAAATATCTAATCAATTCTTTAACCCAATAATGTAATTTCTCTAAATATTCTCTGTATATTATTATTCTTCTTCCGCACTGGAAGTCTATGGTAGCCCATAGAACCGCTTGCGGGAAAGTTATGAAATTTGGCACACTGATAGAGGACAGTCTCAACATTAACCATAGCAAATTTGGAGTCTCTGACTCAAGCTCTCTAGCGCCACCACTTGTCCAAATTTTCTCTCATGTTTATGCTAATAACTTTTGAACCATAAGGCACAGAAGGAAAATTCTTTTTTTTTTCATCTGAATCCTTGGCTGATGCCGAGTCAAATGAACACCAACATTTAAAAATCGTAAGGTTTAGTTTTTTCGCTATTGTTAATAGCTCGAAAAACCTACTTTTTCGAACTCGTCCTGGACGGTTTGTCTGATTTTCGCCAAAATTGGCTCAGATCATCTTCAGACCATGCTGGCAAAAAGTTATAGAATTCATGTTGATTCGTCAAACCGTTCTTGAATAACGCACAAATGAATTTGACAAAAAGCCCGCAAAAATGGATGTGAGGCTGTATCTTTGCAGCGGTTTGGCGTATTGAGATCCAAACTTGGTGTATGTTATAACAAGCCCATGCCAAAACATCCATTTGCTTTTAAGTGAAAACCTGACTGACATTTGGCAGTCGAAATGCATTTTTTAAAGCCATTCGCTCAGCTTACAGACACACCGCAGTGCTGCTTTTAACCCCTGGAGGGTGTCTGGAAAGTGCTGACTCCTGCAGACCTCACATCTAGAGGAGGTGCTCTCCACAGCTCACAGGACAGTCGGGTTTTACTCCCTGAGGAATGAGAGGTACATTACCTCCTTTGCCTTTTATTACACTTTATTTTAAGCTCCAATTCTCACTATTAACTGCGACTTTTGCCTCAATAAACTCCTAAATTACTGCGTGTTAATAGTTAGTAAGGCATCTTGGTTTCAACTAGTGCTGTCAAACGATTAATCAAAATAAATCGCATCCAAAATAAAAGTTTTTGTTTACATAATATATGTGTGTGTCCTTTGTATATTTATTATGTATATATAAATACACACACATACAGTATATTTTTTGAAAATATTTACATGTATTTATATTTATATTATTATATTTTATATTCTATATAAATATATTTAATATATAAACAACATATTTTTCTGAACGATATACATGCATGTGTGTGTATTATATATACATAATAAATATACATCATACCACACACCTGGGTCAAAGACGTTAAGTGTCCGCATCAAAAGAAATGTACAAAAGTGATGTTATGTCCATAGAAAGCACATTAAATGTAAGTAAAGTGTCTAATTTTAAGGTTTCAAATTAGTTTTTGGAGGATAAAATGTCAAAATCTGGTTGAAATAATGTTACTTTGTCATTCAGTATAACACAACATTTATGTAAAAATTCAAACAACATGATTATTCTGACTTATATATAAAAGAATAAGGGAGCATATAAAATTTTATTGTGTTTTAAATAAGTAAAAAATTCTTACTGACAAATGGGCGAAAACTAGGATAGTGACAAATTTTAAAAATGTAAAATTACAACCGATTAGTATTTGGGGTGAAAGTAATTCGATATGTCATAAATAGATTTTTATTGTAAATATGTCTGAGAAGATTGTTACACTGAATGACATTTTAGTCTCTTCTGTAAATTAGGGGAACATGTATGATATTTATTTTTTGCTCAGAAAACCAAAAACAAAAATACAATTAAATTAAACAGCAACAATTTAAAGCAGTATTATACTTATTTACACCCTTTTTCGTCTTTGACCCACATATAATATATAAAACAAAAAACGTTTATGTTGTATGGCGAGTAACGTTTGACAGCACTAGATTCAATAAAAGCTGTTTTTAGACTAATGAGAAAGTTTTGAGTTCTGAAACTAACAGGATGTTTTTGTACTACAATAACCTCTTATAGTATGTCAAAATATAATTTTGACATGATTTCTTAACTCACGACTCCTTTAAAAACAGAAGACTGCAACGGAATAGCTATGCATACAAATGAGATTGTTGCTGTGCAGGAAACTCTTTCGTCTTCTCTTTATCACTGATGTCCTCTGTCGGTGTGTATATAATGCAGCTGCTGCATGAAGGTGTTTTACATTCATATCAACACTGCACACATCCACAGCATCTACTCTCTCTGTGATATAGGCACACATACACATACGCTAGAGAAACTGAACCCTGTGTACCCTCTTCCTTCTGTGTGTCGCATCTGCTCCGGTTCGCTCGTGCCCTGCGGCGAGGTGAACGGCTGACTTAGGCCTCCTCACTCCAGTTACTGTTATTTCCTCCGAAGCTCGCTACACTCTTCCCAGGAATGAGTTGAGGAACTGCCCCACAAATCAAGCCAAACCGTATTATTAGGCCAGAAAGGAAGAAATAGATTTTGGAAGGTGCTGTTTCAATCTTTATACTGTGAGACAAAGCTGCTGCTGCTGTTTTGGACTGTATGTACAGTAATAGAATGTTGTGCTGTTATAATGCGATGCCAAACTTGCCACCACAGTTTTTCAACATATGAATCAAAGTTAAGGAAAAATAAGTGCATCCAGATGAAGAAAATTACAAAATATTTTTAAAACTAGTTTAATGCAACTTCTTTTTCGATCTATTAAGTGGTCAGTTTTGAGATTTTGGGCTATTTTGCTTTCATAACATGTCAGCTTTGAGACTAGTGGGAGAAAAAAAAAGCATCAAATAGGGTGCAAAGGGGGGGGGGGGGGGGTGTGAAAAAAAATGTCCAAAATTTATGGACATTTCCACTTTTTGCAACCTATCCAAAAAGACACATGTACGTGGTATTTTATTACACTTGATTGATTAGCATCTATAGATTTCAATTACAATTCTGAGTTTTTTCTCATTGACTGAGCCGTAAATCTTAAGAGATTTAATTTGCACATTCATACACCAAACTATCCAGCTTTATTTCTGTCGATATTCTGCAGGTTTCTACAGAGGGCTTTGTTAATATGTAATTCACCCTGATATATTTACCATTTTATTCCTAACACTTTTAACAAGAATTTTTAACCTGGCTTTATCCAATGTTCTGATTTCTGTTCTGGAAATGTATGCAAATTCATGAATACCTAATTAGACAATTAAACATTTGAATATTTTTAAACATACCATTTCAGAAAACTTGTAGTACAAAACAGTTGCCTCATAATGTTCTTTGATTAATCAACAGGAGAAAATATGTTGATATTTATTATTAAAAATATTTACTCTTTAGCATGTGCCAAATTATTGTACTCTTTTGAAATACTTTTATACCATTTTCAATGAGTTTAATGTGTAACTTACCAAATTAGATTTAATTTTTGTTACAAAAATCACCATGTTATTAAAAGGTCAATTTTTGTGATATGTTAAGACACTTATAAGTTATCGCAGTTCTAAACCCTGTTTTTAACCCCGGGTGAAGAAATGTTTCACACTTGTCATTTAGAAGCATGGTTAGGACCGCTTTTTACCCGGGGTTATGAAACCGGAGTGTTTGCGGTGTTAAACTTGTGACGTGTCAAACAATGCTGTGTTAGAATATTGTGGCTGGATGCTAATTATATTATAATACATGCTTTGCAGTTGACATTGCCAGTGACTACTTGTTTTGTCTTTTGAAGCCTCTTAAAAGCATGAAACGGAATTATGCTTGTGACTCAAGTTAGATAAAAACAGCTAGAGAAGGGATGGGACTGTGCAATTGTTCGGTGTTGTCAGGCGCGTTTAATAGTGTACAAGCTGAGGTGATTGCTAAAAAAAAAAAGACAGAAATATAAGGGCTAGAAATAAGATGGCAATCATGATTGTGCATATATAATGCATCCTCTGCCAGCTGAGAAACTGCCATTGAGATTAATGGGAATGTTAATGGATAGCTTTCTCCAGATATTATATACCTTGCATGCATTGATTTCATGATGTAGTAGTATGCCCCATGATTTCAGCAGTGAGTACTTTCCCATCACCAGCAAAACAAATGCTTGGTAGTATGCAAATAGGGATGCAATTAGCATGAGACCATCAATCTCTGGCATCAGCAACAGTGTAATCGCTTTAATTTAAAGCAAATGCATCTTTTTTATTTGCGTTCATATCTTGTGTACAGTATATGGTTTTATTTAGCATTTGTCTCTTTGCAGGTCACGCTCACCTGACAGATTTTAACATCGCTGCTATTGTGAAGGAGGACTTAAAAGCCACATCTATTGCAGGGACAAAACCATACATGGGTGAGAGCTTTCATACTTCTGTTTAACACTGCTTTATTTGTGCGATTTAACACGATGTCAGTCAAAGGTTGCTTATATTTTTTACTCTGTCATTAACAATCGTACAGTTATGTTAAATTCACAGGTAGGACGTTTTCACAGTTTAAACGAAACCTTATTAGAAGTCAGTGAACCATCAAAAAGATTTTGAGACTCATATTTCAAGGTAAAAAAAATACAAACGGTTGCTTTAATGCTGCATTCACAGCATATTGTAATTTGTCGAAATGCAAAATGTTGCTTATCTCAATACATTCAGGTATGAATTACATGAATAATGTAAATGATAGCAAATTTTCTATTTAAAACAACAACATTTGAGGAAAAATAGTTGAGTAGGTTGCATTAATAGATATTAGTTTTAAATTATTAAATATTTAGCAGCTTCTTACCTTGTTCTCTTGCACCGTTAAAACTGAAGCATCGCATTGGCGTTCACACTCTGCTTCTGTGGAGATTTAAATGAAATATTGAATTATGCACCACAGTTGAAATTATAATCAAGTACTTTACATGCTAATGTTTTTAAGCATGTACGAATAACATTATTGATATATAACAGTATTGATATAATTTGTTGAATTGGCATTCATTTTATTGGAGTAAAAATGCTGGAAACATATAATCTGCTGTTGTCTTGTCTGTTGTTGCAGCCCCAGAACTATTCCAGTCGTTCGAGGGAACACGCCCGGGTTACTCTTTCGCAGTGGACTGGTGGTCTTTAGGGATCACTGCGTATGAGCTTCTCCGTGGACAGGTGAGGGTCTCTCAACCATCTGATCTGAGATCAGTATTAGCGCAATAACCAATTCAGAACATGGTGAGCCATATTAGCTAGCGAAAGTTAGGGGTGGGCGATATGACCAAAATCTTAAATCATGATATGAGTAATTTTATTTCACGATAACGATATATATTTCTCGATATAGCTTTTTTTTTCTGTATTAAAAATAAGAAAAAGAAGCAAATTACAAACACAATAGCACAAATAAATATAAAATAAACTTTTAATTTATTCAGCTACAGTAGGCTACAGTAGCGTTATTTAAAATGTAGTAAGAAATTTTACAGAAATTGAATAAAGTGTATAAATAAAACGCTGCATAGTCTTCACTGTATCAATCAAACATGAACTGATTCTGATTAAAGATCCAAAAGTGATTCAGTCAAGTGCAGGGAGTGATTAACATTAATGACACAGACAGCAGCAGGTAAATTAGACTGCTGTCCCTTTAAGACCAACTGCATGGATCCAATATAAGATACAACATGGTTTTGACATGTTCATTTAAGACATAACCGACTGTGTTTACGCGAATACTCCACACAACGGGCATTTTGACATAATTGTGTGCGTATTTGACCATTCAAGCACGAAAGAGATCTGTTTGTGCAATCACATGCTGTCTGAGAGGGGCTTTCAGTGCGCGCACTTCTGCTGTGTCAGTCAGCGCGAGCAGCAGATTGAGTTCTTTTTCACTGCTTATTGCGCTTAATAACTATCAAGTGCATCCCACTCTTTATTTTCTCATTCATGCATGTTTCCTTGTCACTTCAAGGCGTATTTAACTTTTACGTACGCAGATATATTTGCATACCGCGGAATACATGATATAGTAAAATCTCTAACGATAGACACTTTATTCAGCGGTAACGATACATATACTGCCAGCCTAGCGTAAATCCTACTAATCTGCTCATGATTGCTGAGAAGCAAACTGACAACGAATAGAGTATGACTGTAGGCTTTACATTGTAGATGGCCGCTAAATTCTGCGGCGCCAACACACCAGCCACTGAGATCCTGCAACTGTCACAAATGCTCACCCCTGTTACACCGCCCACTGGTATACAGGGATCAAATGCACTCTTACCAAAAGGTAAAAAAAAAACCCCCACCAACATTAATCACACGAACAGCACTGTAGTCATGCTTTATTTATTTGATAATTACAGTCATGTTTAGGATCAGTCATGATCTAGTGGCGTATGAAACATGCAATGTGTTTGCTTCTGTTGTCAGCTGTTGTGTGTAGACGCTCAGAAGAGGATTTCCAGTCTCTCGGAGCTCCAGGACCTGGAATACCTCTCTGATGTCAATTGGGATGCTGTGCTTAACAAACAAATCCCACCTGGATTCCTCCCTGATGTAAGTATACTAGACACACACACACTGCAAATAAAGAGACATTCACATATTCCATATGAATGATTTGAACTGAGATATGGATATGCTTTAAAGGGACAGTTCACCTAAAATGAACATGTCATAATTTACTCACTCTAATCTTGTTTCAAACCTGTATGAGTTTCCTTCTTCCATTAACACAAAAAGATATTTTGAAGAATGTGTAAATTTTTTTAGCAATCTTGGTTGTTTGATCTTAAAAATGTGTCAATCTTGGATATAGTAGTGAATTAATAAACTTATTTTTAGAAATTCTACACTGTTCACTACAGATCGTATACATTTACACTATAATAACAGCAGTAAGTCTTTATAAAAAACTTCAATATAAAAAATTCAGGTGTTCACAATAATAAAGACATTCATAAAACCACAACGATTGAGGGTTTTCACAATGTTCTGCTTACAGAGCGCGTTTGCAGGTTCAGCTGGTTTAATTTGCGCTATGCTTGGCAAACCTCGTGCAGATTTATGATGATTGGTCTGGACTGAAGAGGTTTCATGCAGTGAATCTTGGGAGCAAAGTGTCCCATCAGTTAAACTCTACAAAAACATACATTTAAGAAGCCTTTTTTGGTTCTGAACATTTCTGTTTGTTCGTTCTCCATTCAGAGTGACCATAAGCATTATTTATGCCATTTGGAAAGCACTGTAAAAATGATCAATTCCAAAACTGGCTGAGATCTGAGAAAAGCTCTGGCACTATTTTAGCCACTTACCTAAATATTCTGCAATCTGTGCATATCTAATGTGATGACATGTAGGCATTTTGAAGTGTGATGTCAGTGTCTGAACTCTTTTTAGGGCCGCTGTACTGTATAAGACAACTACTGAATGTACCAACAATCATTTATGGTAAACAAAAATTTGCTTTAATGTCATTTTATATTTATTTGTAATTACACATTTGTAATGATAAAGCTGCAATTTTAGAACATTTAAAATATATTCATTTTAAATGTAATATCAAAAAACACACTAAAGTGCTTTTGTTTTTCATTTTGTACAATTCTTTGAGGTCCACTTATAACGTTATCAAGCTTTTACATAAAAAAAACATCATAATTAAGAAGTAATATTCTATTTTCTGTCCTGTTTTGGACCCCCTTATCAGAACGTGAACACTGTAAACATGCAAACGATGCAAACACTGTTTTAACTTGGCACTGCACAGCATCTTGTTGTCTTCGGAGTATCTTTATTGTTTGGTTTCTGCATAGACCTGCGCTTTCGCCTCTCTCGTAAACACTGTAGCCCTATTCGGACGGGACTAACATCTCCGTGTTTATTACAGAAGTGGGAGGGTCTGTTTTGTATATCTGGGCATTGCAGAGATCAGGCGTTCTGCATGCGTGCTATGCGTATAGTAATTTGGATTAATTACCATAGTATAACCACAGTTTTACTACAAATACCATGGTGAAGCTATATGGCTAGTATAGCAAAACCATGTTAATGTGTTACTTTAGTTTAACTATTTTATTTTTTTATTTATTTGTAGTAAAACCATGGTTAAATTTCATAAGG
>JADLZN010008171.1:0-39983 GCA_018155175.1 Sinocyclocheilus anophthalmus | reverse complement strand
TTTTTTGTACTTTTAGTCATTTAGCAGACGCTTTATCCAACGCGAAGATCTCAATAAGCGGCCAAAATAGTTATTAAAACTAAAAGCTAACACCTCAAAATACTATAACCATGTACTATCACACACACATTTAGGGATAAGGAGAAAAAATATCTGAAAACATTAAAGTATTCGGTATCGTGCACAATGAAGATGTTATTGCTGAAAAATAATAAATTCAATTAAAAATTGAAACAAATTGCATACAACAACATTTCAAAATAACAATATTTTGGAAATGAAAAACAAATGTAAATAAAGGTGAGTATAATATTGATTCTAACATAACACTAAGCCAAACACCCAAAAAAAAAAAAACTACATACACTGGTGTTTTATGTACAGACACACAAGTCATACCATGTTACATAAATATATAAAATATCATAAATAATATATATATATTATTTCATATTCCATTTTGTATTTGTTGACAGCACCCCCCCCCCCCCCCACCCAACTATCTGAAAATAACTCACAATATTTACAAATATAAAACTTAAAAGCTTAATAACATAAACCCTAGATAAGACATAATAAAAAGAATAAATTAACAAAATTTGAGCAACAATCTAAATACAACTGACACCGTAACTATAAACCTAAATAGGATATACTTCTAATAAAAATCTAAAATACATTAAGTTCATCTAGCTAATCCCTAAAAAATAACACGAGATCCAGAGGTTACACACAGTGCCATTCCCTAAATAACAATAACTTTTTATGTTTCTCGTCGACACATAGTAAGCAAATGCCCGGCTTATGGTATGTTATAATAAATTAATATAAAGTCTTGAAGACAGCACAGGGTGAAACAAGTCCATAGTAGGATGAAACCTGCGCTCTACATCTGCAATCCCATACATTGGTCAATGTTACAACTACATAGCCTATTCTAATCGTCTAATGAATAGGGGGCAGCTGCCGTGCTCAAACGTAGACAGCAGTGATAGTGAGAAGCCAGCTGTTAGTTGTAATCTTCGAAATGGAGCGGGGCAGACGCGAGTTATGTTTAAAGCCACATGTGTATTACGGTCATTTAGAGCAGGCAGAGTTCACAAGCTGCTCCTTGTGCTTTGCTGACTGCCTTCAAATAATAGAGGCCTATGTTTTAAACTAAAGAGGAAGTCTTTAGAGTTCTGAAACTTACATTATAAAATTTTTTATTGCTACAAGTTGACGTTCTGAGCGTTTTACAATGCTAGTCAAAGATGGATCAAGGACGCGAATTCTTGAGCGTTTCTCAGTTCATGACCTCCTTTAAAGTAAGTTGTAGCTGCACCAACCTAGTAGTATAGTCATTTTATTTAACATAAAATACTTATAAGCCTAGGCGAATTGAGAAAAGAGCAAAAGCTAATATATATAGATTATGGCACTTGGCTATAACAAATTTAATCATTTTTGTCCTTTTCTGCTAACAGACATCCCTATGCAACACACAATTATCAGGTATTCTAGCATGCGTGTCGAGCTAAAGTGTATGCAACTATAGCATTGTTTTGTGTCAAGAATGTGTTTATGTAGTACTGATGTTATTAGTTATTGGTAGGCCTCAGTAAATATCGCTAGCTCATGTCCAGTAAGTAATGTCAGTAGTATTTATTTGTGGAGGCTTTGCATAATTCTTAACATGGGCGTGTGCCAGTATCCGATGAAGTAGATATATCAAGGAGCCGGATCGCTATCATAATTGAATTTTCATTGGTTTCTGTCGATTATAGCTTTCTATAATAATGAGAAAGGAATGTAATTGCCTTTCAGACCCACAGTTGCCCCTGCACAAAGATGCTTACGGATCAGAAATGAGCAGAGTAGACTGCCCACGTCAACACTGCTGCAAGGTCGCACGAGTTTAGTGCATTGAACTATAATCTAGGCTCCCACGAGTGAGTCTGCACCCCGACACGACTACATCCGCCCATCTTCTTTACAAGTGTGCTACAGCTTAAAAATTAATCATTTAGCCAATAAGGTACGGCTTGATTAAAGTATTGCAAGGAATAGACACACTGACCAATCGCAGATCAGCAAGGTGTAACTGTTATAAGATCGTGTATAGGCAATTTTTATTGTTTTAAAAATAGAGGGCTAACAATTAATACTGGAACAACTAGCGCGAGAACCATTCATGTGGCCTATCTCAAGAGGGGCCAGAATTCGCATTGTACACTTGGACTAGAACCTCATAAATCTTATTAATTGAGTCGTTTGTAGGATGGTTTGCGCTATACGTAAGTGTTAGGTAGACTTTGATGAGTCGTTCTTTTGTTTTTTGTTATTGATTATGAGTAATGTAAAATGCTTGTTTCCTTTTTTTTAAACCTTTACTGTTTTTCTGTCTTTTTTTTTTTTTTTTCTTTCGAAAATAAGTTTTGAAATTGGCGGAGTTCTATTTATTAGATTAAAAAGGCCTTATCCATTTTCGTTTCAGTATTAGAACTTTAAATAGTATTCTAATAAGTATAGGTCTAGCGATGAGGATTAAATCTCAAGAATGCTAGATGAGAAGAGACGAAAAGAGTAGACATCCTCGTTAACCGCGACCGATGAAGTGTGTCATGGAGTTTATGTCTGTAGCTTAGGCCCCCATTTTATAATTGAGACATCTGAACTATGGTCGTGTCTATTACTTCCCCGCGTTGCGGCGGCTGTCGTTCACTTGCACTTATAGGCCTACCTAACCACACAACAAAAGAATTATGGGCATACATACTTTGCTGTTTAAATATGCCCTTGACCCCCGACCGGTGTTCATGTCTGTATCTTATTTGCTTGCGACATGGAATAGTCACTCTACCTGCCTCTAAATACCCCACGGTAGATACCCGGCCCTGGATATCGGAAACATCATCTTATCCCCCTCCCCCTGGCCCTTCAAATACGGAATACCATCGGCCGACCATGACCAGGACTCTAGTTTTTCTCTCTTTTGTATTTTTATATGCGCATTCTTATAAAATAATTATTTTGTCATCCGCATATGGGTCGTTAGGTAGCAATCACGCCGCCTTTAACTTTTATACTTCATGATCAGTTATAGCAGCAGAGAAACCGTCCTTTGTGAGAGCGTCGAATAAATAATATAGATTCATGAAAATATTGTGGTTGACCCCAGGAACTACTCTAACTCATAAACTTGTACGCATCAGATGGAAAAAAATAAAGACAATAGTTAGCACCCCATTATTTTTCATGAAAGCAACAAACCAAAACTTATGCTTATAGATTACATACACTTTCATTTAAAACTACGCCATCTTTGCTTAAATAAAGTTTGAATACACTGCTAGTTTAAAATCACAGTATAATATAATCTGTGTAAGCCTATGAAACACACATATATCTCGTAATTACAGTTTAATTTACATTAAACACTAGCTTTAATGACAGCCCCACTTTGCGCATGCGCATTAAAATCAAATACTGCGCATGCTCATCAAACATCCAATACGTATTGGATCTGATCCAGCTACGTCATCGTGCTACCGAGCGCCAGACCGACGAACTGATGAAAAATCGTGATTAGCCAGCTATTTTACTGTAAATTTACAGCTCTTTAATTTTTCAGTATGTTACCGTATATATTATCAGCAGAGGTGTTAAGTCCAGGGGTCAGAAAGTAAAAGTCCTGCAATATGTTTATTCCACTCATGAACTCAGCAGCTGATTTCACCAGAGGAGGAATCAAGTCATTCCTTTCAGATCACAAACCAGTCTCCAGTCATATCCCAAGTCCTCAAAGAATTAAAGTTAATGAGATAATTAAGTGACTAATTAAATGATGATTGCACATTAGTTATGACAACCTGCTTTACTGAGAATTACAGAGGGAGGGTTAGGGGATCAGATGCTGATGTTTTATTGGTTGTTAAAAAAGGAGAGTCACCATCATGGAGATCAGTGTTTGTGTGTTTTAGTTGCGCTATTCCGAACACCCAAGTCGTCGAACACAATCGAACATAATAAACTCTGAACATCACAAAACATGCAACTAAAACTCAACACAAAAACAAAAACAAAAGCAAAAATAAAAGCACATAGTAAGAATTCAAGAAAATAAGTGGACAATTCAGCTGCATAATTTCTTCATGCCGCAATGCATGCTGGGAGTAAAGGGTGAGTTTTGTGTTGTACTGGTACCCAGCATGCATTGCAGCAAGAAGCTTTTGTTTGTCACCATTTTTTTCATAATTTTTTTTTATTTTTAAGTGAAATTGTTTTTAAATCCTTTTTCAATTGGATGTCACTACACTTGTCAATCTCATGCTGTAAAGCACTTGGAAAATCCTAAATATTAAAACACTCATGGAATTATTTTCTGAATGAGCCCAGCAATACTCCAGCAGTTTAGCACTATTAGAAACAGTTGACATCACCTGACCAACCATAAAAGTTTTGTTATAACGAATGCATTTTAAAGACACAGTTACAGCAAATAACTATAATAGTGGTAATGTCAAACAAAAATAAAACATCACTATCTAAACCTCTGTTCATTCTCAATAAGAACTTAGATGTCTGACAGAAATAAAGTCAGTCTGGTAATAAGTGAAGCTGGTAATGCTGTTTTAGGAGTTGTTAAGTCTAAGTGATTATCTCCAGGCTGTGGCTTGAAGCAGTTTTGGTTAGTTATTGTGTTTCTCTTTCTTCAGTGATTCTGCTAGGTTAAAAGCAGCTGAGCGAAGCAGCTGTTCATCACTCTCTGAATTCACTCATCAGTGTTCATTCTCTCTGTCAGGTGGACTGTATTCCGAAAAAAAGAAGCATGTAGGGAATGAATGAGGGCTTGTCTTATTAGGGTGTGATTTGAAACAGTCTCTGAGTGTCGACTCTGAACGCTGTTAATTCACGATATATAGCAGCAGGCTACTTTCTCAAAAATGACAAATATTACCCAGAATGCAATGTTTTAATGGAAAACAGCATGTTACTGTCAAAATGTGGCCGTTTTGACAGCCGATTTTACACAATTTAAAGGCACAAGAGACGTAACCTCAATACCAAGTGCTCTGCTATAGTAGATGTCTACAGCAAAGGAGCACTGTGTTTTAAATTGTGCAGAAACGTGGGTTGGTCAAATTTGTGCTATGTTGTTTAAGGCTGAGGTGTGTATGCCCACATGACGGCCCGCATTCTCAGGATCCTTTCTGGCCAAGTTTTAGAGCTGCCTTCTTCACCAGCCCATTTTCTTTTTAAAGCTCAAACCCCAGGCTGCACGGTGTTGTAATCCGTCCCTTTCATTAATAGGCATGTGTGTTTTTCGATGCACGTGTACAAAGTTCTTCACCCACCTCTGACAAGGACTAAATGGCTGCAACTTTACAAACTGTGCTTAAAGGAGACTCTGGGACACGTGTGCATCACGGTCACTATACAGTTACACCACCATTCGCCCAGGACATTTCTTATACCAACAAGCCGCCTTCACGCAACTTTCTGTCATAAGAGCCCCAATTTACTACTCCCACCTTTAAATAGTTTAAATGGTTGTTCTACTTTATTTTATTAATTTCTATTGCTTTTACTTAACTTTTATTTTATTTTTTTTCTTTTTATGAATATAGAGGGAAAATGTTTTGTTGGGTTTGTTTGAATGTGTGTATAAATATATATTTTTTTAAAATAAACATCTCATCTAACCAAAGCGAACTGCAGGTCCCAGAAGCATGAATGTACGAGTTCGTCAGTGTATAGGGAGTTTGAAAAAAGCCTGTGAATGTTGCATGGATTATGGAAACACAACATTCCTTCCTCACGCCATTGACCTTGATCCAGTCTCAACCCTTGATATAATCTAAACCCAATATAACCACAATATTGACAGTTATAAAGTCTAACTAGTGGTGTGGCAATGAATCCTGAAACAGTGCTCTCTGATCATCCTATGCATGAAGTTGGAGCTGCGTGCTGAAAGAAGGGACAGGTTTATTATTAATATGTGTCCTCTTAAGTATACAGCTGGGCACTTATTATTTCTTTTGTGGAACTATATATGGTAAACGCTCGTTTATGTGAAATATCTATTCAGGTCTAGTACTAAATAAAACACATATATATTGCATTTGCTATGTTATCGCTCGCTATTTTGGTTAAAAAATTAAATTAATTAATTTTGCAGTCCGCAAGGTGTATGCTACCAACTGTTGGACCTCCAACTGGTGCCTCCTAATCTGCACTTTTCATGCTTATGATGAGGGAATTACGTGAGAGCATGAACTTCACCCGCTGTTTCAGCGATGACTATCTGAACGCCCTCTGTATTTGGCCAATGCATTCATAAGCTCAACACGAATCGTATGTGATTTTGGTTTTTCTTCCCCGCGACTTTCTAAGCACGCTGGAATAAGAAATCAATGGCTGCAACATGCAGATAGATCCTTTTAACCTAATGCCCTGCCCCTGGCATCCTATCAACACCCCTTTTCATTTATTTTAATTTTTATTTCCCGCGACAACGTAAGGATTTACCGTTTAACTGTAAAACAGCATTTTTGTTCACCTTGTAATGACCTACGTTTCTAACACAGCGCGAAACCCCAATATGCGGCTCAGTCCATTTCATTCTAAAAATTGCGAACCTCTTTCTCATTACCAATCACTTGGGACTCCCCTGGCGCCGATCCGCTTGTACCCAGCTAACACCAATGCCAGGAAAATATATAAAACGTTGGCAATCGTTGTTTTTGGATATTTTATTTTTATTATACTTACAACATCGTTCCGTAATAGCCGTACGTGACATGCAGGTGGTTGACCGACGCGCCCGCGAGGAAAAGGCTTCTCATTCTTTTGAATAAGCGTCAGCTCTACCTTTTCCCCCTACACAAGTTCTGGATCCACGCATTACAATTGCCTCCCTCTTGCAGACTCTTTTAAACTAAAGTCTGTCGGTCATCAACCACCTCACATCAACGCGTTCTCAATGGGCCGGTGTATCGTTCTTGATTTTCAGTTCTCCGCTCAATTTCTGTTTTGCTGCCATGTTTTTATCGTCGCTCTTAGTTTCGTGTCTCAATGTGGACACCAAACGCGCACCATCCGCGCCGTCGCTGCCACTTTGCTGGAACACTACCTGCCCGATAGACTTCAAAGCTACATATGTGCGTACGTCCTATTTGAAATCATGCCCACCCTGTTTACACTCTGCTCGCTTCAAGGTGTATTTTTTGAGTATTTGTCCTCTGTAAATTAACATCTGTATGTCCCCGGTTTTTTAGTATCAGATTGTCCCAATAGCCGTTTCTTAGACGCTCTTTATTGATTTTAGTGATGCCTATGTTAAAACTTACCTGCATTATAGCCCGTATATCACGACCCCGGGTTTGTTACACTAGCAGTACTTGCACTTCTCCACGACTCAGGCGATCATTTTCAACTAGCGACCAATCTTGCAGACGATATAGCCTTGTGCTATCGTGCTTGTGATTAGTGCAACCCCCCCCCAACAAACCGCTACAATCCCCTGGTCATGTCCGTGCACACATGCACGTACCTTTAAGCTACCCTTCACCCTTACTAATTCAATTATTTTATCTGGTGTCATTACGCGATCCCTCCTGCGGATTAAAAATAGGGTGCTCCATTTTCCTCGATCGGAAGGATTCTTTCCCGACGTCGGATGCGGTTCCGAGACTTTATGACCTTTGACCCCCTTTGCGTGGACTCACTATTTACCGGACGATCCACGACACCGCCCGCGATCGCAATTGATGGACTTTTTTTTTTTTTGTCAATTAGGTGATCGCGTCCAGGATCGGGGGGACATAAATGATTCTGGTTGCAGCAGGATGATCATTGACCGGTGTGTACCCAATGGAGTGGTTTTTTACAAAGAACGGATACACCCCAAACCTCGTCGGCGCGTTAAAGGCATACCCACCGGTAACATAGCCCAGCTGTCGTTGGGCTGCTTGTTTAAAGGTTTATAAAACATTATAATGGTCTTAGTTGGCAAACCTATTTGCTCTACTCGAAGTGCTCATTTCAACCCCACAGGCTTTGATCTCTGTGCTCAATTAATATCGAGGAATGCCTCCAGTTCCTGTACCTTTTTGCAACTTATCCCGAGTAGGCGACTACGAACACACACCACAGATACCGACAACCTGTCGGCTAATGAACAAACAAACTTTAGTCTACCATATTTGCATTACTCCTGATTTATTTTATCCACGCCCCAATTAATCAGAATTGCATTTTTTATGACCGACCCCCCGTCTTTGATGCTGGTATAATCCATGACGGACTACTCTCAGTAATATTTGCATTCTCTGCCAGCAGGAGTGCTTTACATAGCGGGGAAACAGCAGTTTTCCCCAGTAACGGTCTGGCCCCCTTTGTTTGCGTCGTGAACGTGTACTGTGCCACATTGAGGCGCTGCCGCTCACAAATGCTGCTTATCAGGACCTATAACATGCAAATAGCTGTCCCACAAATTAACCATGTACCTTGACATTTTCTTGAAGATAGTCTTCCGTCAGACACTACCTGATATTCAAAACCAACCCCCTGCCGCCTTGTTTTTCTTTTGTGTCGTGACATTTGCTATGTAAAATGTTTGGTACGAGACACAGAGCTCTCTTGGAAAATACCTTGTCAGTTTTTGATTCATTGACCAATACCAAATAAACTGTTTTGGGGAAAAAATCCCCACAGCCAATCTAAACCTCGAGTCCAACTTCAGTTCTACTAATCACCCCCCCCATTAACCGTTAACTAGCGTGTGTAGCCCTGAGCACACTAGCACGACTGAGTTAACCCCCACAAACACAGAACCGGAAGGTCTACCATCTTCTGCGCCCAGCGCGCCCCGTCCCCCGCCCGCCGCCCACCGACCCTGAAACTTGAAAATCCCCCACTCCCCAACCCCACCGCTTGCCCCACCCCTCCCCCAACCCAGCCCATTCTCAGACCATCTGCCCCACTCCGCATATCGGTCCCCCCCCCCTCCCTTCTCCGATCACCCATGACAAAATTCATTTACCGCGTCCTAAGTATCGGCCTGCAAAAATCCTACCTCGCGAGCATTTCTATTAAATAAAACCGAAGTTCTATTTTGGGCTTTCACAAGTTATTCCAAATTATATTGCCTTGTTTTTATAGCTCTCTTGAAATCAGTGAGGACATTGGGACATTCTTGATATAAACTTGTTTATCCTCCGTTTCTTATCCGATAGGAACTGACGAGGAAGTTGAGGGGCCCCACACGTCCGAGACTACTCCTGGCTAGCTCCCCGCCGGGGCCACACCGAGACATATTAGGCATCTGGAGCATCCCCTTGCTAAAGCGTCCCATCCCCCCCTCACATCCCAGGGGCAGAACTCTGCGCCTTGACCTGCACCCAAGCAACTTCGGGGAACGCGCCATCGGCCTTTGTCAGTACCCTTCACCCCACTTGCACATTTCTTTCCCCAGTATTAGTTTTTTGCACCATTGATAGGACCCCCCACAACACCAGGAATTTATGGAGCACACACTAACCTAATATCAAAACACATATTGGACCTATTATCTTCTCAGAGCAATCATTTTCCCGTCTACCCCACCTATAGTGTGACAGTCTAATCACCCGAAAGTGCCTCCCGGTCCATGAGTTCAGTTCTTAGTACTGACATCAACCCCACCAATCAGTCTTGGGTATCGGCTTAAAACCCGTCAGTCTCATTGTCTGCTTAGTGTGATGTTTGTTTTTAACTGATTATATATAAACCAAAAGGTTTTAATATGTTTGCCCCTGCATAGTGTTTTTTCCTGTTGTTTTGGCCTGCACAAGTTATGTTCTTTGGAGTAGCAGCGAATTGGGCGTGGCAATACTAGGCCCTACAAGAGAGGGAAATGCCAGTATAACCTCCAGAACAAAGGGAGCGACTACCATCGCCGCCCCATTAACTGAGCTCGAAGAATAGACCCTTACTCCCACCGATACCTTGGACCCTCCGCATTGCATACTTTCTCCCCTATTACGCTACCCCTACAACCACCCCACATTTCTGACTACCAGGAAATGTCGGTAACATATCTCCCTGGCCTCCCCGGATACTACTCAAATAACTGTTCATTTGATACATAATATTGCTTTTTCACCAAAATCTGCGGTTGTAATTCCACTAACAAAACTTTGCACACTTGTCTCACCTGGCTCACGTATCTAATCATCAAAGTGTTTCAATCCCATGTCACACCGTCCTGCACTGGACGCCTTTACCTTCCCTATTTTATACCCAAATCTCGTTATTCCTTGAATCGATGTTCTCCTCTTCAGCGGTTTGATCTGAGAGGAGATCCCCCCCCTGACCATTATTCATAATTGCCGATATCCGCCATTTTGTTGTACCAACCACAAATCCAGACAGGCAGAGTTTAGTCGATTATACAGGCCAATAGAGCTGCAACTTGAAATGGGGGTTTCGAGTCTCTTGTTCGCATTTTTTTCCCCCCGTTGTGCGGCGCCCCGGACCCACATTCACCCCTTCTCTGCATGTTTGATTTACAAGGCTTGAACTAAGTGCCCGCTAGATTTTTTCTCCCTTTACAGACAACTCCCCTCCGGCACAACAAAATACTCCCCGCTTAATATGTGCTCTTGCACATTCTCTTTAAAACACTGAAACTATCTTTTATCACTATAAATGGACTTTGTTCATTCCCCCTTTCTTCCTGTCTTGTCTGTCGGTCCCCACCTGTGTTTTCAAACTGCCCCTGATGAACTGGGGATTGTGCCCCGACTCTAACAAATATGTGTCTCCCCGATGCCTCCATCTGCGCAGCCAAAAGACCAGACAGTACGCCCACCCGCGCTTTGCCGAACTTTCGCCCCATGGTGTTAGCCAACCTGTACAATGTCTTGTCAATTGCCGAAAACACCCCCCCCCCAATGGCGGAGCGTTGGGTGCGGAACAACTGCAGATCCTGAGGGGCCCAATGATTTTTTTCCTTTTACAGATGGTATCGACACCGGCAGTGCGGACAAAGCTTACCCACACCAAAAACAAGGTCAATGTGGTTGTTCTCTCCTTCCTATCACGTGTAACCTTGGGCCCTCCGGTAGGATAGACTGCCTCCCTGGATTATAGCCCACTTAAAAAAAAAGTAAGATGTTTAATGAATTTTCATCTTTTTAAACCACAACAAAAGTATCCAAATCATGCAGGCAATGTCGATTCTTTCATTAGCTTCACTAGGCAGTGGTTTAACGATATTACCTAGGGTGACCTGTACGGGCCATTTTACAAGGACACGTGCTGGCCAGGATTATATATTGCCTAAACCCATATCTAGGTTTTGGCTTCTGTTTGAGTCGTGCAGGACGATGGTGATGACACCTCAAAGTAACCACTCAGACGGGTATCGCTTTCGAACCGCCTCCTCGATCCGCGCGTACTTTGACTCTGTCCGCTCCCCCCCCAAACAATGATCGATCTGAGCCCGCGCCTCAGATTTTAAGCTGAACCACACCATAATATGTATCTGACATCCCGCCTTTGACGTAGATCCAACCCTACGCTCCAACCCCACCATGATTGGTCCATTACTGACAAAGTTGCATGTTATTGGTCAAAACTACTCTTTCGATCATACCTTCAGCAAGCCACTGAACAACAGGGACAAACAAAGCCAAAACACAATCTGGCTAGGACGACGTCTGGGGAAATGGGCAAAGTTACCCTGGTCACCCCCCCCCCTAGTTATTACTCAATGTATATGTATCCTACCCCCTCATTCACTCCTCCAAAAGCCTGCTTTCCATGGTTTGTTCCTTTACACCTTAGAAAAAACGCGAAAGAATAGAAAAAACAAATAACAAAAAAACAACCCATTGTCCCCAGGTTTCCTGTTTTTTTTGTGATTGAAATTAAATGGGTGAAAACTTACAAATATAAATACTTTGGCGGTTGCGAACAAAAACTTCAGTGACCCCTCCAGTTGGTTTTTATTGACCCACAAAGCACACCAACGCCTTGAATCAAAGTATATTAATTTCAGCACCCAGTTGACTAAGGTTCATTGCGCTCGAATCACTTCAACACCCCCCCCATCAGTGCGGTCATCCAAAGCGTTAAACTGCACTGCATGGTGGCAGCACAAAATCTGGCCTCTTACCTTTTCATACTCCAAATGTGGTTCTGAAATCAGGATTAATGTTAGTGTAGTGACGTCGCTCACTCAAGATCTGCTTTGAAATATATAGCTATTTATTATTTTTACAGTCACAAACCACATTCGATAATGTATAAAAAAATTAAATAAGCTTTACAAATTATTAAAAAAAGAAATGTGAAAAATGAAAAACATTGAAAAACAAAACTTCATTTCAGTGTGTGTCAACTTAAGTTGCAGTGCAGTTAAACTGACAGGAGGCAGTGGCTTCCGCCCCACCCCCCCCTGCGAGTGTGAAGACATCAGCCACGCAGCACTAGCTCACTAGCAACCACTTTTGTGCTCTGCGAATCCGGCGTTTAGTCAATGTTAATTGTAAATGCTTTAACCAGGTGCAGTGCTGGCTGAACGACTCATCTCCAGATTTCAATCAGTTCAGTGAATTTGTGAATAACAAATAATACATTCAACCATAGCATAATCTATAAAATTGTCTTTGTGATGTTTAACAATCATTACATAATTTACACCAAAGATATCTTAATGTTTATTTTAAAAATGTTAGATTGCAGTGTTGTTGGCTTTATGTTGGGTGATGCTCTCCACTCCTGACTGCTGCTTCATCTCCAGAAATCATTTTACTTCCAACAGATTAAACACTTGGGACAAAAACACAGAACATCAAATTACCTTATTATTTTTCCTATTTGATGTATTCAACAGACCAGGACCATCAATCACAACAAGCAATTATATTATATACTTCCCCCCCTCATGATATAGCACCCCCTACTAATATATATATATACCTCATCTATGTTCTTTTGTGGTGTTGTGTGTGTGTGTGTGCTGCTGTAGTGTGTCCCTTGTGTGTTCCGCCCCTTTGTGATTGTTTAGTTATTGATGCTTTGGTTACAAAAAATAAGATAGATTCTCATATTTCCAACGACATATTCTAATTTTTATTAAATTCTCAAATATATTTAACATGATATTTTTAAAGGCAAACTAAACATAACGTTTAAGAGATGGAAAACAAGTTTCTGAAGGTCACTCGTTAAAGGACCATGTAGTCCTAATGTAAGGCATGTTTGGACACATTTTGCTTTTGTTTTCATAATAAACATTTTATTATATTATCAAATTTAGAAAGAAATTAAAGACCAGATTGTAAAAAGCAGTAATCAAAAGAAACAACATGACTCACCTGTCTGAACAACACTCTATACACACTTCCACAATATCACAGCATCAAGACATCAACTGTCCGTAACATATTTTAACAAATATATACAAGCTCCCCCCAGCATGCTGCATTTGTAGGACGCTCCGACTGACCGTGGCACCGTGAAATTTCTTAGGATGCGTGGTTTCCGCCTTCCTGCAGTTCTCTCCCCCTCACAAGATTCTTTGCTGTTCTCACAACCCATAACTTGACCAGCAAAATGTATTGACCAGTTTGAACCAGCGAGTTTATGTGGAAATGTTCTCCAATCTTAAACAATCTACTTTGTGTTATCAGATTTGCATGTTGGTGCATCAGCATGTGAGGCAGCGCAGTCCAGGCCAATCCACTGGTCTCACGTGACGAGTATTTGCAGAAAATATGCATCTGCCCAAACTGTATGCAAATGACACATGACTGCGCACACACTGATTCAGAAGCCTCTCTTTTGGCATCAACTACTTGGACTCTTCTCCAAAACAGCCTGCGACGTCTGAGATTTGTTTAGACAATCGCTGGATAAAAAGCCCATTTGTCTGCTAATGACCTGCTAAAATACGACTGCCTTTGTAGTAGCTTGATGAAGCCAAGGGGAGGCAGTTGATCCATGCAGATGCATTAGACATTGAGTTCGACCACTCACGTCATATTGATATGCTAAGATATCAAGATTGTTTTGTGTTCATGTGCTCTCAGCAGACCATATGGGAGGTGGGGGGCAGGGAAGCACACTGTGTGAACGACACACAAATTGGGGTATTTGTCCATTTCCCAAAGAGGTCATATGATGCGTTTTCAAGTTCATGTCTTAGGATGTTTTAGGACGACTGTGCAAAGAGGAGCTACAATAATGTGCAGTATGTGAAAAATCATGTTTTTTTTTTACATTAAAGCATACTAACATATTCTATTACACCAATACACAAAATAATGATATTGAAATCGGATAATCTGCCCTTTCCAGTAGGTTCTGAGTCTATTGAATAGTGTGTAGTACGAATTGACGTGATTTGCACGGACGTCCTACAACAGCAGATGGAAGTGTTTTGTACCCTGCACGTTTGCCTAAGTAGAAGTTACGCACATTGTTTGCTGCATGCGCACGACGCAACAATCGCTTTCGAGTCAAATAGGCAGCAGGACAGCAACATAATAAGCTTTGTACGCACGCATATTTCACAACTGAAGGATCTGTTTTGAGATCAATGTGGGAGACTGTTTTTATTTCTTGTGAGTTTTAATCCTAGCTAGCCGCGCGGCATTTGAAACTCTTAATTTCATGCACCAATTCCGAGGACCGTTCCGACAAAGATATCGATGCCATTGCTTACCAGTTGCACTTTCTTGTGTATGGGTCAAATATTTTGTATGGTTGCCGAGACATTAGTTTAGGAGGTCTGTTGACATCGATCTTTAAGCTCAATCCATAAATCAAGCTACTTAGTATGCTATAGCTATGTCATGATGTTTTGTTCTCTCCATCGCCATCCATATCAATATAGTAGAGGTATGAGGATTGTTTGAAAATATTTTGTGTTGTCTGTTGTTCTTCTTCTCTGACGCTGACTCTGTCGCTTTGGACCCTTAAATTTAATGGGCATAGGATTCGAACTAAACTGCATTTGGAATATTTCTATAATGGCAAGGCCTGAAATTGCCGGTTGATTTCTGTGAATGAACTGGCAGAGGACCAGAGTAATCTCATGAAGTACGTGGGATATTGTTCACCAGACAAATTAGGCGGCCATCTGAAGAGTTGGACGGATCTTACTGTCATGATCAAAAAAAAGTGGTTCAGTTATGGTCTCGTGTTCAATGTGACTATAGAAGCAAGATGTCTGATTGATGTGGCCAGACAGTGACCGTGCTGAGGATGGCATTGTGATTTGTAAAACTGCTCGCTCCTTAACTCGTATCTACAAGAACTCCAGATGTAACCAGTGTAAATGGCGGGAATAAAAATACTGAAAGTGCATGAATTGAAACTAGGCGAAGGTGTGCAATGAGAGTTAGATTAGAGCAAAACAACAAAGTCACATGGAAAATAGCGCTAATTGATAATGTATGTTGGTGTTTGAGTTAGGTTAATGATGAATGCAGTTGTCTCAGGTTATAGGGGGGAAAGGAGGAAAATAAATACCTATCGGACAGAGAAAATGCATTATTAAATTTTAGAATCATTCACCGCCCCGTAGCTCACCATGTACGCATTCATTACTTCGCTTATGAACTAAGATGGGGACCTTGCAACAGGGTTTTAGGTGTTATACAGAGGAAATTAAAATATGTCACCTAAACCCCTCACAGCAACCCTTTGTTTTCTATCAGATAATGGAGCTTGACAACGCTTTTGAGAGGCAAAACATCCCGCTGTAAAAGATTAAATGGTCTCTCAATAAGAACGACTAGCTTTGTCGTGAATGAACGGGACGAGGTCTTTTATCAGCTGACCACTATAAATACTAAGTGGATATATGTATCACGTTGAGCAACAAAACAGTTGCGGGCTTAAATAAATAACGAGCAGCAATACGTGGTCACTAGAGGCGCGCTGCGCTGTGGGTGTCTAAGAACTAGAGGGCGACATTCAACAAGGATTTGCAGCCCTTGCAGGCGAAGAACTGATGTGTTACTATGTTCATGTGAAGCTACTCTTTTTTTTTTTTTTTAGAATAACCAGACTGGCAGACGCAAATACAGGACCATGACATTTTCATAACGCTGTGTCAGAGTGTTTATTTGAGGATATCACTTCGGATTAAATGATATCTAGTTAAACCCAAAGTGTTTCTTGAATAAATCATTGGTCTGTTTGAGAGACGCTTGAGGACGTCTGACTCACCTTAAACAAGCAGGACTGAAGGACTCGTGTTATAGTAATTACTGCTGTTAAAACACAACACTTGAAGGTCTGTAATGGTTTGTGTTTGACCTTTGTATGAGAAAAGTCACATGTTTTGTCATTTTATGAAGGGTGACAGTGAGGAGCTCTAACACAGTGTCCTAACTTCACACGATGTGACAAGATTCCAGAGACAAGCAATTTGGCTGTCCACAACAGATGAGACACGACAACACGACGTGACAGAATCACTCAAATATCAGCCATTCAGAAGCGTGTCGCGTCATGTGTAGTTAGGACACGGTGTAAAGGTCACTAAAACATAGACAAATGGCTAAAGCGTATTATTTACATTGAGTTGGTTAGCTTAAATCAGTTTAGCTAATAATTGTTTTATATACTGTATGTCCAAACTCATAGTACCCGGATAACGTCGTCGTTTCAGCTGTTCATGGGGGTTTTTAGGTTTCCGGACTGGTCTTGTCTGCGTGATTGTAATGTTCTTTGTATGGTGTCGTACTACGTCATTGTGTAGTGGTTGTCAGTGGTTGCTCTAATCAGAGCCGCGCCCACAGCTGCACAATTCTCGTGAGCGAGTCATTTATATGGGCACCCGGTTTTCAATGGGGTGTCGGTTTTGTATTGTTATTCTCATTTGTTCCTGTATTCCCGCTGGTCGGTTCTCTGTTTCCAGTTTTGCCGTCTAGTAAGGGTACGGATCTTCAGTGCGTCTCCTTGGTTTGGTCAAGCACGGAGTGGTTGAAGGGGATTTACTCAGCGGTAGCGCTTTCGTGGACGGTGGGTGGGGGGGGGGGGGGTTTTTTCTTTTTTTTTTTGGGGTGTGTTGTGGGGGGGTTTTTTGTGGGGGGTTTGTGTTTTTGGGGGGGGGGTTTTTGATGGTTGGGTGGGGAGTGTTCTGACTAAGGACCCGCGGATTTATAACCTTGTGTCTCAGTTATTGTGATTACATAAATGAAACGTACCTTTGCTCCTCTGCTATCTTGGTATTCAGGGATCTCTTCTCTGACCGTGAGCAGAACGAAGTTCCGACGGCCTATACATGCAATTGGATCCAGCCTGTATGTGCTTTTGTATAGTTGTTTCAGGTTAGGTATTGCAGAGACACGTAGTTTGGCCAAGATCTCAACGATTCGTCCATGGAAGCATCAGGTAGGATGTAGTATGATGGTCCACGGGGGCGGTGCGTTCCATGATCGCCTGGCTGAGTCGATGACTGTCTGCGCTCTCATCACCACGAGATCAGCATCTGAATAGAAAGTGAGCAGGGTTCATGGTCAGCTATACCAGTCCAATGTTTTCACGCCCAGTTCGGGTGGGTCCGAATTGTCTCGCATTCCTCACTTTATGAACCTCGAGCGTACCTACCTCCAGCCTTTTATCCGGGGAACCCCAATTTTTATTGTCGTTGCGTTTTTGCTAAAGTAATGTTCACTTACGTTTCCGCATTCAAACCATGCGTTGTGCCCACTGAATGGATGGCATATCAGTTGGCGGTTTTCAGGTGTTTGTGCTGATTTAGGATCGTTGCATCTCGGCGGGTCGAGCCGTCTAACGTGGGGAAACCGATCTGGGTGGGAAGATCTGGAGATTGATTAGGTGTGCTTGTCCCTTTCAGGCTTTTGTTTCCGAGAGATGGAGTGACAGGTATTGTTATTACTTTATGTTTTTGTTTTCTTATGTTTTTTTTTTCAGCGGATATTATGGTTTTCAGATGACGTTCTATGCGTGCGTCGGTTGGCAGGCGGAAGCTAGCAGACAGACTTTCGTTGCCGAGTTACGTACAAGTGTTACAGTATAATTCCTGTACAGAGTACTGTTCATATCGAGGGTTCAGCTGGGGCATGGCTGCAGAGTGTTCGTGGTGGAAGCAGGAAGTTGCTAGCAGTGGACATGTTTGTCGGGTGGTGGGCCGTGCTTTCTGATTAAGATTAGTGATGAGATAGATTCATCCAGAGTGTACCAGTGCCTGGGTGGATTGAACTCATAGCTTAGCCTTCTGGGTGATCACTCGCGATATGGCGGCGGCGGGATCAACGACTAGTGCTTCCGGAGAACCTGCGGTTGCCCTCACAGGATCCCAAGTACCTTCACCTTACCATTAAGATTGTGTGCTCTCTCCAGAGTCCGTAGCCTAGCCGGTGCGGACAGTGTCCGTTTCTCACTACAGGAGAAGCAGAGAGGCAGTGAGAGAGGGAGTGGTGTTTGTACGCTGGGCGCTGGTCCCGGACACATCGCGCAGCACCGGTGTCAGCAAAGACACGACAGGCAGTAGGTGGAGGTTATGCAGGGGTTGCCTAAGGGGACAACAAATCGCTATCTATTTCCAGCCTCATCTTTCTGTGAGGCGTGGAAGGTGTTATTCGGTCGTTTATCATGACTGTGAGGGGCGTTATGTGATCTCGTAGCAGAGGGGGAACTTTTTGGACAGTTGGTTCAGTCTCACGACGGTTGCCCGCATATGATTCCTTAGGGTGGAGCATTCTTCAGGCCGTCTCATATTGATTGCACTAAGACGGACAGGCCTTAGCCTGGTCTTGGTCGCTACATCATAAGTCCACTGGCACTCCTTTAAGACCATTACACAGTTTCTCGCGATCTCACCGATCTCCACCATCGGTTCACTTAGTGCTGGGTCACCCTGGGTTGGCATCCATAAGCCCTCACATCAACTGGAGGTTTAACGAATTATCTTTGCTGGGTTGGAGAGATATTGTCATGCACTGTGGTGTGCCGCTGTGTTCTCCGTTTGTTCGGTTTCAAGGAGGATCATTCGGGACCGTCTAAGTGCCACAGGAGACCTTGATCTGAGGGTGAGTGTTCACGTAAGTCTTCGGGTGTTCTCTACCGTCCTATTCTGTTGCTATGACTTGAATGCTATAGATTAGTGCCAGTACGTCGTCCGCTAAGGGAAGTTATATCAATCTCCAATAGGAGAGGAGGCGTATGGAGATAATATATTTCTGTTCTTTGAGCAGACCAAAGTTCAATGCGCCCATCTCTACAGTTCGGCCGGGTGCCGGGTTCTTTTTCGTGCACAAGTACGGACGGCGTCTCTTCGGTCCTGTATGTTGAATGTTTAAAAAATTTTTTTGTATCATTATTTTTATACGATTTTTTTACTTTTTTTATAATTTTTTTAAATCGATTTTTTTAAAAATATGTTTTTTTTAAATTTAAATTTTATTAAAGTCTTTTTTTTTATTAAATGTTAGGTAGGGGACTTAATTAACGAGCTCACGATGAAGAATACGTTACCCTTACCGTTGTGTGTCGGTTCGGCTTTACGTAGCGTCTGCTAGGGGGCTGCATTTTTCACGAGAAGTAGATTCCGGCAATGGCTTCTCATTTGGTTCGGGATAAGAGAGGGGGATGTATATGGAAAAACCGCTTTGTAATACCCCAGGGGCGGCACGTTGACATATATTGTTCAGCGACTTTGGCCTTCCATAGCGCTCCCGAGGTTGATTTCCAGAGCGAGCTCGGTTAAGAACTTGTGTTCTCTGAGAGATATGCTAGATCAGTTCATTTATGTTTACCTGGATGACATACTGATATTTTCTCGTTCTCTCCAGGAACATGTTCAGCACGTCAGACGAGTGCTTCAGAGGCTGTTAGAGAATGGGCTTTTTGTAAGGCGGAGAAATGCGCTTTCCATGCACACTCTGTTCCTTTTTTGGGGTACATCATCTCGCCCGAGGGGGTGCGCATGGATTCTGAGAATGTTCAGGCTGTGGTGAATTGGCCAACCCCAGATCCCCGCAAGGCCCTGCAGAGGTTTCCGGGCTTTGCCAATTTCTACCGGCGTTTTATTCACAATTTCAGCCAGCTAGCTGCACCTTTGACAGCCTTAACCTCCACCAAGACTGCGTTCAGGTGGTCTAGTGCAGCAGAAGCGGCATTTTCCAAACTGAGAGGCTGCTTCGTTTCAGCTCCCATCCTCATAGCCCCTGATCCTTCCAGGCAGTTTGTGGTGGAGGTTGACGCGTCAGAGGTAGGAGTTGGTGGGGTACTATCCCAGCGTACCCCCACGGACGGCAAGGTGCACCCCTGAGCGTATTTTTCTCACCGTTTGTCCTCCACCGAACGTAATTATGATATTGGTAACAAAGAGTTGTTGGCAGTCAAGTTGGCCTTTGAGGAGTGGCGTCATTGGTTGGAGGGTTCGGGGGCTCCTTTTGTCGTCTGGACAGATCACAAGAATCTTGAATACATCAAATCCGCTAAAAGATTGAATTCTAGGCAGGCTCGGTGGGCTCTTTTTTTCGGCCGATTCGATTTTTCCATTTCTTACCGTACTGGTTCTAAGAACATCAAGCCGGATGCGTTATCCTGTATTTTTGATCATTCGGAGCGCCCGTCCCTGCCTGACCCCATTGTGCCAAGGAGACTTTTTTTTTCTGCGGTCACATGGGAGATCGAGTCAAAGGGCCGCACGGCCTCTCAAGGGGTAACGCCCCCATCCGGGTGCCCACCGAACCGGTTGTTCGTGCCAGAGTCCGTAAGGTCCAAAGTTATCCGATGGGCTCATTCTTCCAAGGTAGCCTGTCATCCCGGGGTGAGACGTACCATGTTTCTGGTAAAACAACGGTTCTGGTGGTCAGGTATAGCTCGGGACATTGGTTTATTTGTTTTAGCCTGCTCCGTCTGTGCTGTTTCTAAGTCTTCCAATCGCCCCCCGCGGGTCTTCTTCAGCCGCTGTTCGTTCCTTCGAGACCCTGGTCCCATGTTTCGCTAGATTTTCTCGGGTCTTCCCCCTTCTCAGGGGAACCCGGTGGTTGACGTGGTGGACCGATTCTCGAAGGCAACTAATTTCATTCCTCTGCCTAAATTACCCTCAGCCAGAGAAAAAGCAGTTGCTGTCATAGACCACGTTTTTTGTTTACATGGCCTCCCGGTAGACGTGGTTTCTGACAGGGGGCCCCAGTTTGTATCCACATTTTGGAGAGAGTTTTGTAGATTGTTGGGGTCGACGGTTAGTCTTTCTTCCGGGTTTCATCCCCAGAGGAATGGTCAGACAGAGAGGGCCAACCAAGACTTAGAACGAGTGTTGCGATGCTTGGCTTCTCAGAACCTCTCCTCATGGAGCCAGCAACTCTCATGGGTTGAGTACACACATAACTCATTACCTGTATCTGCCACGGGCCTGTCTCCGTTTGAGTGTAGCTTAGGGTACCAGCCACCACTTTTTCCCAGTATGGAATCCGAAGTCGCGGTCCCCTCTGCCCACGCATTCGTCCAGAGGTGCCGTCGCACCTGGAGCAAGGCCAGGGAGACCCTCCTCCAGGTGGGGGCGCGCAACAAGGTCCAGGCCGATCGCCACCGGTCAAAACCTCCCGTTTACGTCGTCGGTCAAAAAGTGTGGCTTTCAACCAAGAACATTCCTCTCCGATCCGTCAGTAATAAACCTGCTCCCAAATTCATTGGCCCGTTTACTTTCACCAAGATTATTAGTCCGGTGGCAGTCCACCTAAAACTTCCTCCAGCGTACAGGAGAATTAATCCGTCGTTTCATGTATCCAAAATTAAGCCTGTTTTTCATGCAGCCATTAATCCGCCAGTCCCGGTTCCTCCACCGCCGCGTCTCGTAGACGGGGAACCAGCCTATTCGGTAAAGCGTATTCTGGACTCAAGGCGGAGGGGAAGAGGATTTCAGCACTTGGTGGACTGGGAGGGTTACGGTCCGGAGGAGAGAAGTTGGGTACCTGCTAGGGACATACTGGATCACTCTCTTATCGATGAATTTGATCGACAGGTAGGTCTCCCTGGGAATGTCAGGGGGCATTCCTAAGGGGAGGGGTACTGTCACGGTTCATGGGCCCGGACGGTCTTTCTGCGTCTTGTCATGTGCTTGTATGTGCGTACGTCATTCGTTAGTGGTTGCAGCTGGTGCTCAATCAGAGCGCGCCAGCTGCAACTCGTTAGCGAGTCCTTTATAGGTCACCCTGTTCAATGTGTGTTTGTCGGTTCGTTATTCTCATGTTCCTGTCTCCCTGTCAGTTCTCTGTTTCCAGTTCTCGCTCAGTCAGGGTACGGATCTTCAGCCTTCTCCTTGGTTTGGTCAAACGCAGTGGTTGAAGGGATTTCTCTGTGGAGCTCTGATTCTGACCAGGACCGAGGATTATCACCTTGTGTCTCCGTTATTGTGATCACCAAATAAACCTTACCTTTGCACTCGCACTTGGATCCAGACTCTTCTCTGCCGTGACTTTCCGCCGGATCTGAAATGTGCATTGATGAACAATTAGTCCGAGGCCACGGAAAGAGGATTTAGGAATGCAGTGCGATGTTTCCATTCAAGATGCGAATTAACTTATGCGCCAAACTGGAAATATAGCATAAAACATTGCGAATCAAGCACCGTTCAATCAACGAGGTCAAGAGAACAAAATCGCACGTCATGAACACTGGCCTAAATATCTCTAAGAAAAAAAACTAGGAGAAGCCATGAAATATAATAATTCATATGTAATAAATTTTGTGCTTCAGAGAGAGCAGGCCATAACACAAAAATGCGGGTCATTGCTTTAGAGGTGGATGCTTGCTGTTGGAAACGCAGTCGTGTAGACATTCAGTTACCGAAAGATTTTGATGACAGACTTTCGCTCAGGAATTTCAGAATGACCAAAACAACATATAGATGCTGTAAACGAGATCGGTCCGCTGGTTAGTCAGTTTATCCCGTCTCATAGCGCAATGTTTTTCAATTCGCATGATGTAATTTATTCGGTAAATGTGTTTCCATCGTAGTTTATGCGCATTTGTTTTTATCGGATAAAAAGTTTATCCTACTCAGTTGTGCACATAAGTTTTTTATGCACATTTTTAGAATTAATGCGCATCTTGGCGTTTCCATCCAGCGTTCTTTATGCGATATCCCAAAATGCGCTTAAAAATAGTGTGGATGGAAACTAGCAGTGAAGCAATGCAACTGACGCTGGTAGGTCATGTGACAGTAACAACATGGCGGATGTAGTAAGTCCGAATTTCATACCCACATGCATACTATATAGAATGTAGTTTTATTGTTTGTTTGTTTGTTTTTTTTAACGGTTGTTAAGTAAATTCAAATTCAAATGCAGTACCTACTCAGACAGTAAGTGATTTCGGACACGCTGTCTGTCTTTGAGTGAGCTGGTGAAGTATATGATGGAAACAAGGATGAAGAGTGTCTGGAGTTAAAGGCACGATATGTAAGATTTTTTTTATTAAAATATAAAAAACCACTAGAACAGTGTTATATTTTTTGTGTACTTACATTATCCCAAATGTTGTTTCGAAGAATGTTTAAATCCAGAGAAATAAGCAATTTTAACTAGTGACACGGACCGTGTCTACAGTGTCATTGTGTCACCTGCTAATGACCTCATAAGCCCTCGATTTCCGGTTTTGTTTTGTAGAAAACATAGAAACACCAAAGATGCTTTAATAAGTTGTGCGTTTTAATAGACCGGTGACGAACGCACAGAGTAGCATTATAACAGAAATTTCAAACGTATCTAGTATGATAAAACAGCGCTGCTTACCCCAACATACGTACGACGGAAGCAGCGGAAGCGCTTGCCTGTGCTAATAAAGCTCCGCTGCTTTACCCCACATAAACACGACCGGAAGCAGCGGAAGCGCTCGACTGTGGCATAATAAAAGCTCCGCTGCTGTACCCCACATACGCACGACGGAAGGAGCGGAAGCGGTCGACTGTAGAATAATAAAAGCTCCGCTGCTTTACCCACAATGCACGACCGGAAGCAGCCAGAAGCGCTCGGACTGTGAATAAAAAAGCTCCGCTGCTTTCAGCGCGGTGTCACACTCGTTCACAGCGGGCTCCGTTTCGGGTTTTAACAACATGGTTAACAAAAATAAAATACATTAGTGGGAGCAGTGTTTTGAAGATTGTTGTAGTAAGGTTGACGATGTCCAGTTTTTCTGGGCGTGATTGTAATCGTAGTTAAAAGGTACCAGAAAGCTTGTGATGCATAGATTCAAGGTGTACGGTGAGAGAGAACCACGTCATCGTTGTGGGAGACGCTCAGTAAGGCTGTCAAGCTATTTGATTCACTTATAACATCGGTATGAATAGTGATTTTTCCGGCGCTTTACTACAGTTGATGCCTAAGTGTAGATTTTTCGATGAGTCGCTATTTTAGGTCAGTATAATATAAGATATCTGCTGAACAGGATTAAGGGTTGCGCCATGGTGGTTTTAACATCAAAAGGCGAGAAGTCCCTGGCCTCAGTGCTTACTCAAAATAGTCGCAAAAGTGATATTGCATTCGAGGGTGGTCGGTCCTGGTAGTGAATCGATGTGCGACGTGTACTGAGGGCGCTGAAGCATAGTCCTGTTCTATTGGTTGTTGCGTGGTTTTGCTAACGGCAAGCTTCTGGTGGAACAGTGGATTAAAGTTAGAGCCCGGTAATTCCGATAGGAGCAAACGCTAGACTGGCCAAACACAGCCGCTGTGCCGGATGGTAAATGTGTCTACAACTGGCCACGAGCAGGCGTGTCACGGCTGTATTGTTGTTTTTTGCGACCGGAGCAACAAGTTGTATGATATGGGACACGGTCTGTCTCTGCGCACTGTCTTAATGTAGTTATGCTCCTGCTGTGTATAATATCTCTAAAGGTAGCAATGTTTTAGCGTTTATTTTGTGTCCCCTTTTCAAAAAATTTGCTGACTTGAGAAAGTGTTGCTATTGTCCCCCCCAAATCGGTTATGACGAAGAAGTGTAGCCCTCTCTGTTTAGAACATTCTCGCACGCAAATAACAGTAGTAGGGACGTCCGAGAATGTTGGTTCTAGAGGAAAGTTTCCTCAGCCAGGTATGACACAATTTTATCATATATATATTATGAACATTTCCATTAAACTTTACTTTAAGAATGTTTTGTCTTACATTTAGTAAAGTGTGTTAATAATAAAGAAAACAGTTACTGTAAATTAGTAGTTTTAGGAAATTCGTGGTGTTAGCTGGAGTATCCACCGACAAGAGTAACTCATTGTACTAGACCATATTATATCAATTATGTATACTGTATCAGGACAGTGAATAAGATGAGGTTGTTTGTAAGTTCTGAGGTTGTATTTTCATGTTAAGACATTTTTTAGAATTGGTTTTTGTAGTTTTTTGAATGCTGTTTGTTCTTGATATACAGGAAAATTGCCCTGGTTATAACGGAGCAGTTGATTGTCTATGCTTCCATTGTAACAAGACATGTGGATAAATCACGGTGGTTGATGTCTTATAGCGCCGGCTGGGTAAATTGACAGGTGATAAGATTGTGAGCTGCTCGCGGCCACTTGAGCTGCAACTGAGGGGGAATATTCAGAATCACTTTGTAAACGACGGACTAATACATATTACCAGGATCATTCGCGATACTTGGGTCAGATGATCTACCCAGGGCCGTAAAAGAAATGCTGTGGAAAAGACGATGATGGGCTTGTGAAACGTTTGTCAGGATGTGAGGTCGGGCTCTGTGATGGGAGAGGGATTTGATCACACCATATGCTCAAGCAGTACGCTGAAACATGCATACTAAAAATGGCCATCTTATTAATGGAAATTACTGCATCATAAAGGAAGAGAGAGAATGTGCTTCCAGCAAATGACCTGTGAACAGAATTAATGAAGGGGGAATAATACATCCCTCACTTGGGCAGGAATTGATTACATAAAAAAAAGTTTGTTGTGAGCAGCTAGTGAAGTTATTACATGTTATATATATAGTATATTAATAGATTTCTATATAGTATTCCTATATATATTATATTCTTTCTTAGTGCTTTTTGGGCATCGTCAGTAAACAGGTTAAAACATGATGTTGAAAAGATAGATTTTTACTTAATAAATACTCAGCATTTAGAGGGTTGAGAGGTTTGCGTTGATGAAAAGTAATAATGAAAAAATTGTCAGAATGTTAAACAATTGTGCAAAATCAATCATAAATGGAAAGCACTAAAAATCATGGACTGATTTGAGGCAAATAATTTTTCTGTTTGTTGTGCTTTCGGTCTATAAAAGTAGTTCAGAAAGACTCCTGTTTTCTGCAAAATTACTTATTTTGTAACATGTTGACCTTCTGAGACTAATGATAATTATTATGAAGTTGGAGTAAATACGATGTACAATACGAGATTCTGCCACCAGTCACGATGATCTTTACTTCTGATCATGTGAGCTGCTGTGTATATAGTGTTATTGGGGTGTGTTGTCTGTAATACAAATGCGCTAGTGATGGCTGGAGTAGGATGGGTGGTGTGTGTGTGGTGTGTGTTGTGATGTGAGGTGCTCTGATGTGTGTGTGGGTGTGTGTGTGGTAGGTGTGTGTGTGGGGCATGTGTGTGTGGGTGTGTGGTTGTGGGGGTGGTGTGTGTGTGTGTGGTGTGTGTGTGTGGGATGATTTTTATGGGCCAAGGTGGCACAGCGCTTCGCGAGCTCCCCGCAGATCTCCCATATGAACACAGTCTGTCATTGCTCCCAGTAAATCTGATTAGCCATCCACAGACTTAGAGTCTAAACAACCAGGACTCTGGGAGTTTTTATTTTTATCAATCTTCCGTTCGGTTCACGATCTGTGCTCCTTTTAACTTTCGTGTTCCGCAGGCATAGACATAGTGAATTTATCAGGAGTTCAACTCGTCCATCCAATTCTTTCTCAACAAAGCATCAAAAGTGACATTGCAAAGGATGCACAGCGCAACATCGCAGAATCCATGGAGGCCCATAAGCGGAAGCTCGGTTAGGGAGGCTGTGAGTAAATATGTGGTACTGGAAGTTGATGGGTATGCTACGATATTGAGGGTTTAGGCAGTCAGGGTTTTCATAAGAATCTCATACTGCATTTTGTCCGTGTCCACCGATAAGCATAGAGAATGAAATTAGATAGCTTGTAACCAATTATAAAACGAAATAAAAAAAAAAGAAAATTAGTGTGGGCTTTGATGGTTCGATTTGACAGGGCGAATCCATTCTGGGGCATTATTTGTAGATCAGATATATAACGCTAGGACCCAAAAATTGAAATCGGTGTGACATTTCTGCTTATTTTGTGTGCTTAGGCAAACATTTGTTGCATATTAGGGATAGATTCTTCATGGCTGAATAGAGGATCGTTTGACACTAAAAGTGGTTTATTGCATGTAGTATTTTATGTAGGTAGTATTTCTTCTAAACGCAATAATTCACACTTAAGTGGGAGACATCACTGTCAATGCTGTGACAACAACATCAGCTTTAACAATTAGTATATTATGGTATATTATTATTCTAGTAACCATAACCTGTCTGTACCTCACGATGTTTGCGATTCAGCGAATAATGGCCTTAGGCACAAGATGTATGACGTTCAGTATTGTGTTGACATTACACCATGTTCCAATATTTCCAGAATGAGTTATAGCAGTCATTGTTAAAGTAAATGGGTCTTGAACACTTGTTTAGAGATGCCTCCACAATCGCAGAAGCTCAACGAGGGAACAGTGAAAGAGGAATTCGACGCTCGCGTTGAGCGGTGGTTATGCGGTCTGCAGGAATTGTGGCTATGAGCTCTGGAGCTAAGACATGGCACTTCGCGGTGAATGTGGGGTGGATGGACATTAGGTGAGAAACGAGCTGGTCATTTCACAGTACGCCTTCGCCAAAAATAAAAAAAGTAGCGCTTTCAACTGGAACGATCTGTCGTTGTAATTTGACACCGTTGGTTATTAAAGTCATTTGGTCAGCAACAAAGGTCGAAAACACCCCATGTAATGGACACTTCGCAATTCAGGTGTTTTTGATGTCTCGAATGGCAAGCGATAGAGGTTCGCCTTTGGCGTGAGTGGTTGTTAGGTCGCAAGTGTAGTGAAAACGGTGAACTGAATTATGTGATGCGCTCACATGTCTTTGATCGGGGGCCAGTTTGTGGAGATGTTTTGGTGAGGCTTTTCTTAAAGGGGCAGCACTCAGCGAAAGCGGGTTGATAACTCCTGTATGTGGGTTAACTAACCTATACGTGCCTTTTATGCTTATGTGCTTGTTGTAGTTCTTGTCACAGCGATGGAATGAAGTGAACACTTCAGCCCTTCACCCCCTCTCTGCTGCCGCGTCTGGTGGAATTCGATTCGTGCCACCTCAAGAAATGACTTGCGACCATGCACAACGTTTTCTCTTTCTGGCATTTTCTCCTGCATATTGCGGGCTTGTTTTGCACAATCTAGGTTTCTAATAAAGCCTTGCCATGAATCTGTGAAACCTTGTGGGCTCGTAACAATGCTATGTTCTGGATCGTTAAAGGCGTCTTTGGATATAAGCTAGGTGCTATTAACTGTAATATAATGGTAAATTCTGCTCACCACATAGTTATTTGGGTGAGTTTTCCAGGGTGAGTTCAGTCAAAAGAAATTATGTAACAATATGGCTGAATGATACGAGGACCCTGAGTATAAGACGACCCCAACCCCCCACCCCCCCTCCCCCTTTTTTCAGATGTAGCTTTTGGAAAAAGGCTTTTTAAAAATTAAATCTTGTTTTTTTTCTCAGTAAAATAAGAAAAACCTTTTCCAGCCCAAAAATGTTCATACTGTCAATAGTGTAACGATGTATGAAGCACAGACACATACAAAGAAACTCAAATTTAAGCATGCCAATTTAGGTGCCTACTGAAATAAGCGAAATCTGTGCAGGAACCTTTCACACGTCATGTGAAACTCCCGATCATGGGGAAAGGTGCTATTGTAATGACCAGCTTAGGGGTAAAAGCATTACAAGTAATCGATGTTATGTAATCTTGATTAAGTTTTCCACAAGTAACTAACGTAATGCATTACTTTTAATTTACAACAATAATGTAAAAAAACAATATAAGTTTATATAGTAATGCCAGTTAGTAGTTTCATAATTGTGTTGACGACAGTCTCTTGTCGGCTCATGTTGAGATGAATAAAAAACAGTGAAATCAAACTCAGAATATGATGCAAACCTTCAAGAATTAAATATGTTAAATAACACAAATGCCTTATATTGTATTGTAAAGGTCTTTAATCCCATTTTATTAACAATGTCCTTGCTATACTTTCGATTGATCCAATTCAACATTCTAATGAGAACTAATTACTAAGGATGGCACAATGGTAGATTTTTGCCGATATTTTTCAATTAAGTTTGGCCGATAACGATACCGAGTCTAAATTCCTTTGTTTGGAAACCAACACCAAATCCCCTGTACAGGAGTCAAAATTATTTTTTCTTTTGTGATAGTTTTTAACAAAAAATACTTTAGAGAATTAACTAAACAAGACGTCTTTTATAAGGAGAGTACATGAAAGGCTTTGAAAATGAACTATAAAACAATATAAAGCAATACTTAAAGCATTTTATTTGAATATTTAACATTTGGAGAGGTTGTACCAAATTCTGAGAAATCGTATAAAATCAATATTACCAGACATTGATATGTCATTGGTGTATCCGAAATTATTAATTGCAAGTGTCTTGTTTGTGATTTTATAATGTAAGCTTAGACATTCGGACTTTAATCAAACCCTATCTGCGGATTATGACTTATCAACTTCTTTATTTAATCAGGAACAGCACAATTTAATGTATTGTGTGTGTACTTTCATTTTAACAAGCTAGGCAATACAGACGCCCCTCATAGTAACTAAACGCTGACCTGAACAGGCATAGGAACCTGGGGGAGGCGGTGGCCGCGCAGGTTGCTGTAACTGCTGACTCTTATGCGCCTCATTTGGAACTGGCATTCTAGATTAATGCTCAAACAGTGATATCTACCATCATCAGGCCCAATTAAGTTCAAGAGATGACCGAACGTGTGGAAGCATGATCATTTCACTATCAACACCCTGAGCACATCGAGTACTCATATTACAGTAAACATAATCGGCAACTGTTTTCATATCGGGTGATGGACGTTTTTGCATTTACCATGATTATCGGCCGATTTGATAACGTGCCGATTAATATTGGATCCCTAAAAAAGTACTTTGATAAACACAAATTGTTTTTCTTTTTTGTGACTTGTGAAAGTGTTGAACTTTTTTCTGCTGCGTCCTATTCTTCATGCAGTCCAGATTAGCAGCACAGCTACAAGGTTTGTCTGGAACGGGCCATCTACGGGAAAAGGCAGCTCTACTGATAGCAGTCAGCATACATTCTTCAGCTGAGGTATTCATGAACTATTTTGGTGTGGTGAACGGGCTTTTACATTCGCCAAAAATATAACTGTTTTACATTAAAAACAATCCAGCAAGCTCAGCCTAGATGAGAAAAATGTATGCAAAAGTAACGTAACACATTACTTTCCATAAAACCTAACCAAGTAACAACATTAGTTACTTTTTTTAGGGAGTAACAAAATATTGTAATGGATTACTTTAAAAAAGTAACCTTCACTGGCACTGGTAATTTCATCTGCAAAATTTTGCTGAGCAGCAGTAAATGTGACTGCCACCAATAATTAATACTGATTATTTACCAACTCAGGAGATAATTGCAGTGTGCTTTTACTTAAGGTTACTAGATCCACATATCCACGCTTTCTCACGATAGAAGCCTGTTTGCTAACATGAAGACCATATCTGGAATGAAACATCATCTCCATCGATCCATTAGTGTTAAAGGTTGGTTTCTGTCACCACCGCTGAGCACTCACTGTTGAGGGGACGCTTTTCCAGACAAATGTCTTCCATCAGAGAGCTGCAGTTACTGGCACCCTCCTGTGGCTCGGAGGTCAACTGCAGCCTCACACGGCTCCGGTTCTGGCTCACTCCATTCTGAAGGCCCGTCACTAGACGCTGGGACGCCGAGGCCGCCAGTTCTGGGGATTCGGGGCATTCGTGGGTCATTGCTGGGGCCATGCTGCAGCTTTTGGCGTGGGGCGTCTGGCTGTGGGTGTGACGGTACTCTTCCCCAATGTCCTTGCCTAGTTTCCACCTCTTCCACTTCTTCAGCATCTCGCTTTGGACCTGGAGAGCCGGAGAAACACAGTCTATTCAGTCAGAGGACTGTTCACAAAAAAGAGCGATATGACTGAAGAAAAAAAACACATACGGTGAAAAATTGCATCAAATGCAATACATATGAAAAAAAAGAGTGAATGTTCATGCTTAACATGAAGGGTTCCATAAGGATGCTTTTTTTTCACTACTAAAATTAACAGAAAACTTGGTGTGAATAGTGGTTCCCAACTAGTTGGCCGTCACCCAAAAAGCTATTTACAGCTATGTTCTAACAGTATCCGAACGGTTTAGTTAGGATAGCAAACTAAACAGGCTTCTCAATGTTTAAAATGCAGGTGAAATCACTTCTCTGAAATCTTTTGCTGTCGATGTCAAATATTGCTCTCATTTAAACAGCATTTTGGAGCAGATTTAATCTGTCACTGTGTTTAACCTTGTGTTGTTCATGTACATCACTTTTAATGCTTATATATTTTCTAAAATGGTCAACTTTCATATTCTAACTATTGCGAGTTTTTTTTATATATATATATATTAGTAAACTAAAAAGTAAGCCATGATTTTTTTGTGGTACTTAAAATGAACATTACAATAATGTGTACCAGTTAAGCTGAAAATGTAATGAATAAATAATTAAAACATTATTTCAGCTAATGGCTAAGGCAGTTCCAAGTATAACTGAAATATAACTGACATAAAATAATAAAAAAAACAACCAAAATTACTAAAACAAAAAATGCAAATGGAAAATATAAAAATATAATTAAAAACTATGATAATATATATATATTAATAAAAAATATATACTATCTCAATGATATACTGGTACGCTGGTTTTAATTAGTCAATGGCAATTAAGAAAATTAAGCAAAACCGGTTGAGAGAGGCTGCTTGAATCATGTGTAGCTGTGAGTTTGTAAGAGATTGTTTTTATTATAAAAAAATCAAAAAAACGGATAGTACTCCACTCTTGTTGACGACAGCGTACAGGATGGCAAGATGCATTGACCCTAAAATACAGACAACAACCACATGAACCTCAACATATCGCTCTAATTACACAGCAGATAACAGTCATCTCTGTAAACACTTCTGATTGAATTATGATCTAGAGGGACGGTGGTGTGGCGGGACCTTTTGCCCTTCGACCTGGAAGGAGCGAAAAGGAGGTCGTCTAGGAAGATTGGCGGATCAAGCCTGAGAAGAGATCCTTCGGCACGGACTCAGCGAGACGAAGGGTAATGCTGATGGCGTGAATCCCCAGCAGAGGATCACAGCGTAGGTAGCGTGGATTTGGCCGCTGGCAGAGGCTGAGAGAGGAGATGAAACAACACAAATTTATATGAGAGCATGAGCTCTGCTTGCGATTGAAGAAACAATAACAATAAAAAACACGCGTCTTTCTACCTTGAACTTGTAGTCTGGATTCATCTGATTGCGCCTTCTAGCTTGGACTACGAGACTCGTGATTATACGATATGATATTGTGAAATTAATCTATCAGAAGGAATAAGAGAAAGAGAGGTATAGGAGAGAGAGTAAGAGAGGTTAAAATCACTGAGTGGATGACGGGATGTGGCATTCAAAGACCCACGATATCTCCGTTTCATCAAGTACATGATAACATGTCAAAGCTGTAAACGCTATGAACTAAAACACACACGTCAATGAGATCTCTCTGTTTGGCTTTCTACATGGTTTCATTTGTTTGTGTTAATACTCTGAAGCCTGAGAGAGTTATTGTGACAACCGCGTTATATAAGCTGATTTACGGTATCTTATATTGATTGAGTTTAGAGACTGAGGGAATTGACCACACTAACCATCACAAGAGGCTTTTACAATTATTTGAACAGAAGGTTTATAACAACGTTGCCATTAAATTGCCCAATTTAATAACTTATAAATATACAATGTTATTCATAAAATATAATTTATATAAAATGCGATCGAGATCTGGCTAATGTTTCAGGTTATTGAACTGTTGTCAGATTATTGTTATATAGATTTATCAACTTTTTAAATGCATGCATGAAGTAAGACTGGTTAAGAGTATTATCCTCTAATTACGGGCTCAAATATTCTAACAACAACACAAAAATAATGATATGAAGGTTCATTCATTCTGTGTCATACATAAGCAGTAATCTTATTGGTTTTCCAAAATAGGCTACTTTTTCTGAGAACAGATAATCCTGAGTCATCATATCGCATACAAAACGCTGTTCAAAGCCTGTTTCTGGTCTGCAGTTTTTGGAACATGCACTGTTTTACAGAAAATGGTTACAACGCGCAAATTCAGTAGTACAAATGGGCCTCGTGAAATAAATCGTTATGTTGTGGTTTAGAACCAAACTTTCTGTTGTGTTTGTCTTTATGACTATGCAGTGCTGCGCGCGCGGAGAGTCACGCGGGATCGGTCATAATGTGTACTGCGCATCGAGGCTCTCACTGGATGAACACGCCTCCGATAATAGCAGCGTGGCATAATGCTAGATATCATATGTGGGACAGCTTGAATCTCAAACTCAATATGCAACAACACACACACACACAGTTTGGATCTTCTGCGCGACACTTGGACTGTTGATGGTTTCATTGTCATGCGGGCTGTTTTTTTTTTTTTTTCGTTCATTAGGGGACTGAATGAAATCAGCTGTAAACGGAGCCCGTTTTTGTGTTATATTAATTTTATTTGTTTTTTGGTTTTTTTTTTTTTCCGTTCACAGCGAAAAGACGCATTCATCATAACGTAAATTTATAGTTTTTAAAATTCATTCAGCTTTGATAAGAAACAGGCACATTCACACCATTATACGATAATTGCATAAGAGGCTGGTATTCGTTGTAATCATCTTCCAAAACGGTTTTCTGCTCAGTCGATTAACGATTAAAGAGCATTGAGTCAGAAATCGACTCCAAAGAACGTTATCGTGCATTGGGCGGATGATATATATGTATCGTTAGAAATCTTTATAGTGAAATCTGTGTTAATCTCTTACCAGATATGCAAACAGAATGGGAGAACGGATGATCCACCAGTAGCCCATGTTGATATTCCTTTCCCAGCATCTGCATATGACAAAATATCATAATCTAGCCATATAAACATGAAAAAAAAATGTCAAACTGTTAAAAACCTAATCCATCATTCATTTTTTTTTCATAAAAGTGATGTCACAAAAAATTACAGTTTGTTTAAATTCAACCTGGAATGCATTTTGCAACCCATTTTTTCATGTACAGTTCCAGTATGTGACATATTTCACAATAAAACGGCATATTTAATGAGACACAGCATGCATCTGAAGTGCAGGACTTTATTTTATCCATCAGGAATTTAAGAGGCTGATTGAGTTTTATTGTATTCTGATGAAAGGTTACTGAGAAATAGTTCACAATAAATCAAGAAACGTGCAACAATGCGTGGGATGTTAGATGCAGATCGCATTGAAGTGTGTGGTGTCTTTGGTGGTAGGGTGTGTGTGTGTGTGTGTGTGTGTGAGTGTGTGTGTGTGTGTGTTGTGTGTGTGTGTGTGTGTGTGTGTGTGAGTGAGTGTGTGTGTGTGTGTGTGTGTTGTCTGAGTGAGTTGGTGTGTTGATGTGTGTTGTCGTGTAGCTTGGAGTGATGTGAGGGGAGTGATGTGATTATTTAGTGAGTGTTTGTTGTGTGTGTGTGTGTGTGTGTGTGTGTGTGGGTTGTGTGTTGTGATTGGTTGAGTGAGTGAGTGAGTGAGTGGTTGTGTGTGTGTGTGTGTGTGAGGAGTGCGTTTGTGTTGGTGAGTGTGTGTGTGAGTGAGTGAGATAGTGTGTGTGTGTGTGTGTGTGAGTGTTGTGTTGTGATTGTGAGAGAGGGAGGAGGTGTGTGTGTGTGTGTGTGTGTGTGTGTGTGTGATGTGAGTGGGGAGTGACGGAGGATGTGTAGTGTGTTGTGTGGGCTGTAGTGAGTGAGTGATGTTTTTTTTTGTTCTTTGCTTGTGGGTGTGTGTGTGAGTGTGTGTGAGTATGTGAGAGTGTGTGTGAGAGTGAGTGAGGTGAGTGAGTGATGTGTGTGTGAGGTGTGTGTTGTGTTGAGTGAAGTGACGTGGTGATGTGCATGTGAGTGTGTGTGTGTGGAGTGAGTGGTGAGTGTGTGTTGAGTGAGTGATGTGAGTGATTTGTGTTGTGTTGTGGTGTGGTGTGTGTGTGTGGTGTGTGTGGTGTGGTGTGTGGTGTGGTGTGCTGTGGTGTGGTGTGTGGTGTGGTGTGCTGTGGTGTGGTGTGTGGTGTGGTGTGTGTGTGTGCGTGTGTGTCGGTGGAGGGATGTGGTGAGTGAGTGATGTGAGTGTTGTGTGTTGTTTGTGGTGTGTGACGTGAAGTGATATGTGTGGGAGTGAGGGAGTGAGTGAGTGTGTGTGTGTGTGTGTGTGTGTGTGTTGTGTGTGTATGTATGTGTGTGTGTGAGAGAGTGAGTGTGTGTGTGTGTGTGTTTTTTTGTTTGTGTGTGTGTGTGTGTTTGGTGTTTGTGTGTGTGTGTGTGTGAATGTGAGTCTGTGTATGTGAGTGTGTGTGTGCGTGTGTGTGAGAGTGTGTGGGTGTGTGTTGTGTGGAGGATGAGTGTGAGGGAGGGATTGTGAGTGAGTGAGTGTGTGTGGTGTGAGTGATGTTGTGTTGGGGAGGTGATGGTGGGGAGTGAGTGATGTGAGTGAGGTTCGTTTGTGTGTGTGTGTGTGTGTGTTGTGTGGTGTGTGGTGTGAGTGAGTGGTTGTGTGTGTGTGTGAGTGAGTGAGGGAATGTGTGTGTGTGTGTGTGCGCGCGCGTGTGTGTGTGTGGGTGTGTGTGTGTTGTGTGTGTGTGAGTGATGTGATTGTGATGTGAGTGAGTGAGTGTGTGTGTGTGTGTTGTGTGTGTGTGTGTGTGTGTGTGAGTGAGTGATGTGTGTGAGTGAGTGAGTGTGTGTGGTGTGTGTTGAGTGAGTGAGTTTGTTTTTGTGTTTGTGGTGATGTGTGTGGGGTGTGATGTGTGGTGTGAGTGAGGGAGTGAGTGATGTGAGTGGTGTGTGAGGTGTTTTGTGTGTGAGTGCGTGGTGATTTGTGAGTGTGGTGTGTGGTGTGGTGTTGTGAGTGAGTGGTGTGTGTGGGGTTGAGTGTTTTCGATTTGTTTTTTTGTGAGTAGCGTGAGTGATGGGAGTGTGTGGTGTTGTGTGTGTGGTGTGTGTGTGTGTGTGTGTGAGTGAGTGATGTGAGTGTGTGAGTGAGTGTGTGACTGAGTGTGTGTGTGTGAGAGTTGATGGTTTTGTTTGTTTGTTTGTTTGTGTGTGTGTTTGTGTGTGTTGTGTATTGTGTGTGTGTGTGTATGAGTATTGAGTGTGAGTGTGTGTGTGTGTTGTGTGTGTGAGTGTTTTTGTGTTGTGCGTGAGTGAGTGAGTGATGGGATGTGAGTGAGTGTGTGTGGTGTGAGTGAGTGTGAGTGATGTGCTTGGTGTGATGTGAGTGAGTGGTGTGTGTGTGTGCGTTTGTGGGTGTGTGTGTGTGTGTGTGTGTGTGATGTGTGTGGGTGTGTGTGTGTGTGTTTTTTTTGTTTGTGTGTGTGTGTGTTTGTTTGAGTGAGTGAGTGTGTGTGTGTGTTGGTGATTGTGAGGTGTGTGTGTGGTGTGTGTGTGCTGGGTGAGGGAGGGAGTGTGTTGATGTGGTTGTGAGTGAGTGATGGTGAAGTGAGTGAGTGTGTGTGTGTGTGAGTGTGTGTGTGTGTGGGTGTGTGTGTGTGTGTGGGTGTGTGTGTGTGTATGTGGGTGTTAGGAGTGTGAGTTGTTTGGGTGTGGGTGTGTGTGTGTTGTGGTGGGTGTGAGGGTTTGTGTGCTTTCCAACATGATGCAATGCGTACTCTATAGGTTAAAAGAAGCATGTGTCTTTAATTAAGAGTTACCATGGCAACGATTTCTTCATTGTTATTTGAATAGAGGATTTTTCTCAGCGGCCTAAGAACTATTTCTAATAAATCACTCTCACACACACCTGTGAGCATCTGTTCAAACGGTGATCTCATTAGTTTTCAGAGGTATTTGTACATTTTTTGTTCGTTGTAAATGTCTAAACTTATAAAAATGGTTCTGAATCCTCTGTAGACGTGCAGGACTGGAAGCATTTGAGCTTTGTACTGTTCAATAATCCCACAACACCACTCATTTAAGTTCAACAAAGACTTTTATAAATGGCTTTTTTTTTTTAGAAGTCAGACACATCTGAACTGGATTAATGAAGTCATTTGAAAATCTCTGTGTACGACAGAACTTATATTCAATATTCGATCAACAGCATTCGTGGCATTTTGTTGATCAACAACACCAAAAACAAAACAAATAAATGAAAATAATTTTGTCTCATCACTACTTTTTTCTTTAAAAAATAAGACAGAAAAAGCAGCACTAATACCGTTTTATTAGTCTGTTATGTTCTGTTCAGTTTTGTATTACTTGTAATTTTATCCAGCACTTTAATAAAGCATTTGTTGCTTTATTTTATTTTAAATGCACTTTAAAAAATGTAATGGGGCAATTCTTTGGATGACGTAAAAGCAGAAGTGTTTATTTTTAATTTTTATAAAAGTACTTGAAATTATGAATTTGTTAAAACGGTATTATTTGAGCTATGAAGGTTTATGGCATTATGGCAACAAGGCTGACGTTGGATTGAACTCCACAGAAACATTTCTAGTAAGTGATTTTACCAGACTAACACACTAATTGTTCACGTCTTGCACTGTTGAAACTGTGGGTATATTAATTGATTAATAAATTAAATTCATTAAAAAAATTAAATAATTAATAAATAAAAACTAATAAATAAAATGTTTACTTATTTTATATATTGTTTTCAATATTAATTCGCATTTTAAATATTAATTCAAATAAAAAATTGTAACTAATTAACATTTAATTAAAATAGAATAATTGAGATACTATTATGGTTTTAATTTTTATATTTACTCTTCATTTTCATTTTTGTACATAACTTCTATAAAGCTATTTTTTACTCATCCCTCTTTTTCTTGAAAAAAAAGAAGCACTTGCAATCAAAGTTGTATTGTTTTATTAGTCTATGTTATTATTTAACTTTGTCTTTTCTGTATTTATTGCATTTTTGCTGATGGGCCATCGACCTCCCTCTGTAGCCCCGAATTGTTGTTGTTTTTAGAAATGTGCTTTTAAAAAAATGAATATTTTAAATGGAGCCCATTTGGAATCTTGCTTTCCATTTATTACTTGTACTTGTAATTATTCTTCTGTTAAAGCTTGTGTATTTGAGCTGTAAAGTTGTTTAAATGTGTTTTTTTCAAATGGTTTATGGTTTATGACATTGCATTGTCATTGCAAGTTAAATTTAACTTTACACAAAAAAAAAATATCAGACTAAAATCATGGTAAACATTGCATATAATGTTCATGCCAGGTGGCTATATTGTTATTATTATAATAGTGAGTAGGTTAATGGATCTTCCCCAATCACTTCTTATTGTACAGTAGGTGCTTAACTGCAAACCAGATTTTTACTTTTTTTAAAGAAAAGGGAGAAAGTGGACTTTTTTTTTGGTAATCAATTTAATTGCCACAAGTACAATTTTAACGAAGCTTAATTTGCACCTGGAATATGTCTTTAAATCTGTAGGTATAAATGCATAAACGCGGCCTTGAGCCGCCATAGTACACGACAAAGAAGAAAACCAAACGTAAACTAAAACTTACACGAACTCAACCGTGGGTTATGAAATATGTTGTGTCACCACAACACCCACTGAAGAATCAAATTAAGCTCAAACAATAAACAGAAAGGCAAATAAAAGAGGGGAAAAGATATTCGCTGCCGTACCTTAGAGAGGAAAGTAGAAAGAGCAAATACAGACGTGATGAGAGAGAAACAGCAGCGCCTTCATCAACACTTTATACTCAAACGCCAACTCATCATCATCACGAGAGCACCTGATTGGTGCAGATGGAGAGGGGGCGTGTCTAGAGTCACCTGAGGCTCGTCAGGTCTACACTTAATCAGGCCAGAACTTATCAATACATTGCCTTAGTGGATATGGGTTTATATCCACCTGCACTTTAAACACAAACACCCATGAATACTAACGAGATCACGCTGGTTCACACATAGCTGTGTGTATTATTTAAGAGCAATGGACCGCTTTATGAGTCTTTCCACCTGCTTCAGTCAGAACATGAGCATCCGGGGAGATCATAAAGCTCATAAAGAGCTAATAGTCTGACCGTCTAACACTGTTATCCTCCTATATCTGTGCTGATCCCACACAAACTCGTTCCATATCCATCAGCACATCAGGATTTACTGCAGGGTTTCAGATGCGCTTTAGGGTTAAATTCACGATATTTGCTTTGATAGGCCTCGAATTGTACATTGTTTGGAGGACAAAACTGGGCAGGATGCGGAATATTTTTGATATTTAATATTTATATATAGACATTATATTATATTATACGCAAAAAAAATTATATATTATACTATACAAAAAATTAAAAACATTTTTTCATCTGATAAATTGATTTATCACATAAAGTAAAAATTAATTTCTATATATAATGTGTACATTTATTCTACAAGCATTGTTGTTTTAGTATCATCGTTGAGATTCATTAATATTTTAAATTGATTTTTATTTTTATTTTAGTTTTTTGTTTTAGTTATAATGTTGTTTCAGTGATGTGCTATCAAAGTTATCTAAATTAATAGAATAATAGTACTATTAGTATAAATTAGTTAGGTTTTAAAATATTTTTATTTTAAACATTTTATTTAAAGTA
>JADLZN010008170.1:107500-137759 GCA_018155175.1 Sinocyclocheilus anophthalmus | reverse complement strand
GGAATTTTAGTACAAATATTTGCGATTTAGCTAAAATGTCACGAGATGAGCTATGAAAACCTCTCTAAAGACAGTCTGTGTGAAACTGAGTATCGTTTCAGGACAAGGTTAGACATGATTCTTGGAGATGTCTTGTTTTGTCCGCCCGTCTGTCCTGGGGTTTCGCTGTCTGCTGTTTGACGTGTCTTTACTGGTCTTGTCAGGGTTTGAGTCTCATGTTTCTGCATGTTTCTGCTCATGACAGGAAGAAAGACGCTTCAGCACAGACACAGTCAACAACAGACTCCATGGGTCTGTTTGGAAAGACCAGGTAACATCTGCTATTATTGGAGGATATCATTACTTTATATATGCAGAATCTGCACAATCATTATTATTTAAAAAAATGCAAAATGATCAGAACTACTGCATTTTGTTTCTGTGATTCTTTGCATCTTCTGCACATTTGAGCCTGTTGAGATCCATCATCAGACTGAAGACTATTACAACACTGGAAAAATCTTCACCTACTTCCACTTCAAAACTTAAAATAAAAAAAAAGTTAATCTGGTGCATTATGACAAACATAATGATATGACAAAATCATATATGTTTTAAACAGTGAAAAGATGCAAATATTAAAGGGGGAAAAACTAGGAGGGGTGTAAACTTTTGAACAGAATGTTCAGTGTAAATTGTAAATTATACATATATATATATACATGCATACATATACTGTGGGGTGTGTTGCACTCTAAAAATTGCTGGGTTAAAAAGGGACAGACCCAGCTGTTGGGTTGTTTTGACCAGCTATTGGGTTGTTTTGACCCAGCGGTTGGGTGGTTTTGGCCCAGCGGTTGGGTTGTTTTGACCAGCGGTTGGGTTGTTTTGACCCAGCTCTTGGGTTGTTTTGACCCAGCGGTTTGGTTGTTTTGACCCAGCTATTGGGTTATTTTGACCCAGCTATTGGGTTGTTTTGACACAGCGGTTGGGTTGTTTTGACCCAGCTCTTGGGTTGTTTTGACCCAGCGTTTGGGGTGTTTTGACCCAGCGGTTGGGTGGTTTTGACCCAGGGTTGGGTTGTTTTGACCCAGCGGGGTTGGGGTGTTTTGACCCAGCTCTTGGGTTGTTTTGACCCAGCGGTGGGGTTACTACCCAACTCTTGGGTTGTTTTGACCCAGCGGTTTGGTTGTTTTGACCCTGCGGTTGGGTTGTTTTGAACCCAGCTCTTGGTTGTTTTGACCTGCGGTGGTTGTTTTGGCCCAGCGGTTGGGTTGTTTTGAACCAGCGTTTGGGTTGTTTTGACCAGCGGTTGGGTTGTTTTGAACCAGCGGTTGGTTTGTTTTGAACCAGCGGTTGGTTTGTTTTGAACCAGCGGTTGGGTTGTTTTGGCCCAGCTCTTGGGTTGTTTTGACCCAGCTCTTGGGTTGTTTTTACCCAGCTCTTGGGTTGTTTTGACCCAACTCTTGGGTTGTTTTGACCCAACTCTTGGGTTGTTTTGACCCAGATGTTGGGTTGTTTTGACCCAGCTATTGGGCTGTTTTGACCCAGCGGTTGGGGTTGTTTTGTAGCTGGGTTTGTCCCTTTTTAACCCAACACTGGGTTATATTTAACCCAGCATTTTTTAGAGTGTGTGTGGAAAATATGTAAATAAATAATTAAGATATTTTGCATAGTGATTAATGCTGAACTAACTAAATAAATAAAGCATATCCCTGCAATTCTCATTACTGTAATTCAAAAAAATACATAAAATAATAAATACAAAAAAATAAAAAATAAAGAATATATATAATAAAAGAAGAAATTGTTCAGCCTATTGTAGAACTATTAAGATATTTTGCTTAGTGATTAATTCAAATCAAATAAATAAATATGAGCACATCCCTCAACAATTCTCATTACTGTAATGTATAAATAAGTAAAAATAAGAAATGACTATTCCTGCCTATTTTAGAACTATTAAGATAGTCTGCATTGTGATTAATGCTAAATAAATAAATACGCACATCCCTCCACAATTCTCATTACTAAATACACGCTTTAGTGTCTAACTGCTTTATTTTACAACAGCTTTGAATGTGGCTCGTTCAGTCAGTCTAATAAAGTATATAAACGATCTGGAATATCATAATAGTTTAATGTGCCACATGCAGAAACTGTTTTTATTTGATAGCAGCTGAAGAGACATGACTCTATGAAGTCCTAACAGTGTCACGATGCCACCGGAGCCGAACACCCAGAATCTGTTCGACTCGACGCAGCTCTCCGAGTGATAGATAAAAGACTCCGCCGTAATAAAACACGGGGCTCGCCGTCTCCGTTCAGATCATCAACCTGAGTCTGATGAGGAGCCTCGGAGGGTTTCAGCTGCTTTAAAGGCGTCTTTCCCTTTCATCAGCAGTCTTTCAGTCAACACGTCACGGTTAATGCGGATCAGGAGCCGCGGTTCTCCAGGGCTTTGCCCGCAGGCGTCTCTCTCTCTCTGAGACCGGGAGAGAGATCTGAGAGCAGGCCACCAGCTCACTCCGTCAGCACTAAAGAAGCTGGAGAGTGCTTGAGGAGTCTCTCTCTCTCTCGTTATTAATTAGCACTCACAATAGCTCATCAGGGTTCGAGTGCTGTCAGGCGTCCGCTCGTGATTAGACTCCAGAGACGTGTGAGATGAGAGCATTTCTGAAGCCTGTTGAGCTCCACACCGGCAAACGCTGCTTACTTTTAAATGCATCTGTCTGTGAATTATATCCTGAGCATCTTGTTTCAGTGAGAGGAACAATTCAGTTTGTCTAGCTGGGTCAATCTCACAAAGAACACGTGCAGCTCATATTTCACCCCAAAATTGAAAATAAATAAATAAAATGAATTAGGCTATATATCCATCAGTAATTCTTATTACTGTAATGCAAATAAGTAAATACAATAAAACATAAGAAATTATTATTTCAGCCTGTTTTAGAACTATTAGGATATTTTGCATGGTGAATTAATGCATAAAGTCAATCAATCAGTCAATCAATCAATCAATAAATGTTAAGCATAACCCTCCACAATTCTCATTACTGTAATGACGAAAATAATCAAATAAATAAGAAATTATTATTTCAGACTATTTTAGGATTAAGATATTTTGCATAGTGATTAATACAGAGACAATAAAAAAAATCATATCCCTCCCCATGTCGTATTACTGTAATGCAATGATGGCAATAATAATAATAATACATATTTTATTAGAATATTGTATTTGAGATTTTAAGATATTTTGCACAGTGATTAACACAAAAAATAAAATAAAAAATGAAAATAAAAAAATGTTATAATATTATTACACACACAATTTTAAGATATATTGCATTGTGATTAAACAAATAAGTAAATAAGCACATGCCTCCACAAGTATATTTATGATAACAATAATAATAATAATAATATACAAATTTTATTAGAATATTGTATTTGAGATTTTAAGATATTTTGCACAGTGATTAACACAAAAAATAAAATAAAAAATGAAAATAAAAAAATGTTATAATATTATTACACACACAATTTTAAGATATATTGCATTGTGATTAAACAAATAAGTAAATAAGCACATGCCTCCACAATTATTATTTACTTGTAATGCAATAATAATAATAATAAATAATAATAAAAAAAAGAATTACATGTATTCATTTAGCAGACAATTTTTATCCAGGGCAAGTTACGAATGAGAAATACAACACAGGGATTTATCCTGAAGTGATTCATCAAGAAGGCAACAACACAAGAAGTGCTAAAATACCAAAGTTTCAAACATTATCTAAAAGAAAAGCAAGAAAATGGATGGAAATAAGAAATATTAGAAACAGCCCCCCCCCAAAGAGTCAACAAGTGCTTTAAAAAAAAAAACACTGGAAAAAATATGAAATTTCTGTCATTTATTTATCATTACTGAATAAGGGATTTTTTCAGTTTTCTGGAAGGGTTGAGAAAATAACACTAAAAATAATTATTATATACATATATGGACTTTTGGGGTGTAATGTAATGTGGCAGGTTTTTCTGAAATTCAACAGTCAGATTGTAATTCATAATACAAGTGAAGTATGCAGTGTTATGATATACTATATACTCTTGCATACAATATGTTTCTGGACTTATAATGACTCGAAAATGAATTTAGATTTTCCTCAAACCCAAGCTGGAGTCCAGAGGAGAAATTTACATGTTATTATTATAGTAAAATGAATGACCTATCAAGGATTCCAGCACATGATCCATCAAAGAAGAATAAAACAGGCCGTGTGAATGTCGTCTTACAGTAATAATGACGTAGAGCTGTAGAAGTGGGACAGAAGATCCACAAACCCTGAAAGTCCTGAATAAATCTTCAATGGACCGCAGGCTAAAATGCTCTGATTCTGCTTGATCAAATAAATAAATAAAATAAACACTAAAAATGAAACTTAAATAAATAAATGATTGATTGCTTAATTATTTCAGCCTATTTTAGAGCTATTAAAATATTTTGCATAATGGTTAATGAGAAAAAAAACATATATATATAACAAAGTGTTCTAGAATCAAACGTTTATTATATTAATTTGCATTTTAATTCACAAAATGCTTTAAATGCACCTTACCTCTACAAGTGGGTGAGACCAAAACAGCACAAGTGTTATGCTGGGACACTCAAATACTTTATTTCACCGATTTAAACACTTTTTTTTTTTCCTTTCCCAGAACTGAATTGACCCAAATTGCACTTAAGTTCACACTGATCCAGCAAACACCAACAGTTCTGCTGAATCCTGTGAATTTGTAAATTAATCAAAAAATGACAATGTACGGTATAAAAAGGATAAATAATGCATTTAAAATATGAGTTAAAAGTTTAATTTTCACCATAATTTATTGCTGTCCATTTAAGAGAGATGATGGGGCAATGACTTATCCATTATTGCTGATAAATATTGACTGGTATGTCAATACAATTCAATTAAATATTCCTATTATTATATTTTATACTTAATATACATTTTCGAAATCATTTCTAATAAGTAGAAAAAAGAGAAAGTTTAATCTCTAGAGTTTTGTAGCCTCATAACGACATCAGCAGTAACCTGGACATGTCGTCAGATGAAAGGAGAATCTGATCTGTCTTTGATGTTTTCTGAGTTTCTGGACACTGACAGAAGCCAGTTTGTGTGCGAGTGGTTACCGCAGGTCAGGAGCAAGAGATCAACCTGATTTACTTGAACTCTGAATTTAAGGCACAATATGTAAGATTTTTTTATTTTAATATCCAAAAACCACTAGAACAGTGGTATATATTTTGCTGACTTGTGTACTTACATTATCCAAAAAGTTTCGAAGAATGTTTAAATCCAGAGAAAAAAAAATTTAACTAGTGACACGGACCGTGTCCACAGTGTCATTGTGTCGCCTGCCCCCAGGAAGTCATAACCCCTCGATTTTTTGTAGAAAACATGGAAACACCAAAGACGTTTTAATATGTTGTGCGTTTTATTAGACTGGTGACAACCGCACAGAGTAGCATTATAACAGAACTTTCAATGTATCTAGTATGAGAAAACAGCGCTGCTTTACCCCACATAAGCACAACCGGAAGCAGCGGAAGCGCTCAACTGCGGCATAATAAAAGCTCCGCTGCTTTACCCCACATACACACGAACGGAAGCGCGGAGGAAGCGCTCTACTTTTTTTTGACTGTGGCATAATAAAAGCTCTGCTGCTTTACCCCAGATACGCATGACCGGAAGCAGCGGAAGCGATCGACTGTGGCATAATAAAAGCCCCGCTGCTTTACCCCACATACGCACGACCGGAGCAGCGGAAGCGCTCGACTGTGGCAAAATAAAAGCCCCGCTGCTTTACCCCACATACACACGACCGGAAGCAGCGGAAGCGCTCGACTGTGGCATAATAAAAGCCCCGCTGCTTTACCCCACATACGCACGACCGGAAGCAGCGGAAGCGATCGACTGTGGCATAATAAAAGCCCCGCTGCTTTACACCACATACGCACGACCAGAAGGAGCGAAAGCACTCGACTGTGGCATAATAAAAACTCCGCTGCTTTACCCCACATACGCACGACCAGAAGCAGCGGAAGCACTCGACTGTGGCATAATAAAAGATCCGCTACTTTACCACACATACGCACGACCGGAAGCAGCGGAAGCGATCGACTGTGGCATAATAAAATCTCCGCTGCTTTACCCCACATACACAAGACCAGAAGCAGCGGAAGCGCTCGACTGTGGCATAATAAAAGCTCCGCTGCTTTACCCACATAGCACGACCGGAAGCAGCGGAAGCGCTCGACTGTGGCATAATAAAAGCCCCGCTGCTTTACCCCACATACACACGACCGGAAGCAGCGGAAGCGATCGACTGTGGCATAATAAAATCTCCGCTGCTTTACCCCACATACACACAACCGGAAGCAGCGGAAGCGCTCGACTGTGGGATAATAAAAGCTCTGCTGCTTTACCCTACATACGCACGACCGGAAGCAGCGGATGCGCTCGACTGGCATAATAAAAGCTCCGCTGCTTTACCCCACATACGCACGACCGAAAGCAGCGGAAGAGCTCGACTGTGGCATAATAAAAGCTCCGCTACTTTACCCCACATACGCACGACCGGAAAAAGAGCGGAAACCGTCGACTGTGGCATAATAAAAGCTCCTCTGCTTTCCGGTATTGGTATGTGGGGTAAAGTAGCGGAGCTTTTATTATGCCACAGTCGAGAGCTTCCTCTGCTTCCGGTCGTGTGTATGTGGGGGTAAAGCAGCGGAGCTTTTATTATGCCACTCGAGCGCTTCACTGCTTCTGGTCGTGCGTGTGTGGGGTAAAGCAGAGGAGCTTTTATATGCCACAGTCGAGCGCTTCCGCTGATTCCGGTCATGCATATGTGGAGTAAAGCAGCGGGGCTTTTATTATGCCACAGTCGAACGCTTCCGCTGCTTCCGGTCGTGTGTATGTGGGGTAAGGCAGCGGGGCTTTATTTTGCCCCAGTCGAGCGCTTCCGCTGCTTCCGGTCGTGCGTATATGTGGGGTAAAGCAGCGGAGCTTTTATTATGCCAACGTCGAGCGCTTCCGCTCCTTCTGGTCGTGCGTATGTGGGGTAAAGCAGCGGAGTTTTTATTATGCCACAGTCGACCGCTTCGCTGCTTCCGGTCGTGCGTATGTGGGGTAAAGTAGCGGAGCTTTTATTATGCCACAGTCAAGTGCTTCCGCTGCTTCCGGTCGTGCGTATGTGTGGGGTAAAGCAGCGGAGCTTTTATTAGTTGAGCGCTTCCACTGCTTCCAGTCGTGAGTATGTGGGGTAAAGCAGCGGGGCTTTTATTATGCCACAGTCGATCGCTTCCGCTGCTTCCGGTCATGCGTATCTGGGGTAAAGCAGCAGAGCTTTTATTACGCCACAGTCGACCGCTTCCACTGCTTCCGGTCGTGTGTATGTGGGGTAAAGCAGCGGGGCTTTTACTATGCCACAGTCGAGCGCTTCCGCTGCTTCCGGTCGTGTGTATGTGGGGTAAAGCAACGGGGCTTTTATTATGCCACAGTCGATCGCTTCCGCTGCTTCCGATCGTTGTGCGTATGTGGGTTAAAGCAGCGGGGCTTTTATTATGCCACAGTCGAGCGCTTCCGCTGCTTACGGTCGTGTGTATGTGGGGTAAAGCAGCGGGGCTTTTATTATGCCACAGTCGATCGCTTCCGCTGCTTCCGGTCGTTCGTATGTGGGGTAAAGCAGCGCTGTTTTATCATACTAGATACATTTGAAAGTTCTGTTATAATGCTACTCTGTGCGGTTGTCACCGGTCTATTAAAACACACAACATATTAAAGCATCTTTGGTGTTTCCATGTTTTATACAACTCGAGGGGTTATGACGGCATTGGCAGGCGACACAATGACACTATGGAAACGGTCCGTGTCACTAGTTAAAATTGCTTTTTTCTCTGGATTTAAACATTCTTCGAAAACATTTGGGATAATGTAAGTACACAAGTCAGCAAAATATATAACACTGTTCTAGTGGTTTTTGGATATTTTACTAAAGAAATCTTACATATTGTGCCTTTAAATCAAAGTTCAAGGTAAATCAGGTTGATCTCTTGCTCCTGACCTGCGGTAACCACTCGCACACAAACTGGCTTCTGTCAGTGTCCAGAAACTCAGAAAACATCAAAGACAGATCAGATTCTCCTTTCATCTGACGACATGTCCAGGTTACTGCTGATGTCGTTATGAGGCTACAAAACTCTAGAGATTAAACTTTCTCTTTTTTCTACTTATTAGAAATGATTTCGAAAATGTATATTAAGTATAAAATATAATAATAGGAATATTTAATTGAATTGTATTGACATACCAGTCAATATTTATCAGCAATAATGGATAAGTCATTGCCCCATCATCTCTCTTAAATGGACAGCAATAAATTATGGTGAAAATTAAACTTTTAACTCATATTTTAAATGCATTATTTATCCTTTTTATACCGTACATTGTCATTTTTTGATTAATTTACAAATTCACAGGATTCAGCAGAACTGTTGGTGTTTGCTGGATCAGTGTGAACTTAAGTGCAATTTGGGTCAATTCAGTTCTGGGAAAGGAAAAAAAAAAAGTGTTTAAATCGGTGAAATAAAGTATTTGAGTGTCCCAGCTAACACTTGGCCCCCCCCCCCGGCTGTTTGGTATCACCCACTTGTGAGAAGGTAAGGTGCATTTGCATTTAAAGCATTTTGTGAATTAAAATGCAAATTAATATAATAAACGTTTGATTCTAGAACACTTTGTTATATATATATGTTTTTTTTCTCATTAACCATTATGCAAAATATTTTAATAGCTCTAAAATAGGCTGAAATAATTAAGCAATCAATCATTTATTTATTTAAGTTTCATTTTTAGTGTTTATTTTATTTATTTATTTGACCAAGCAGAATCAGAGCTTTTAGCTGCGGTCCATTGAAGATTTATTCAGGACTTTCAGGGTTTGTGGATCTTCTGTCCCACTTCTACAGCTCTACGTCATTATTACTGTAAGACGACATTCACACGGCCTGTTTTATTCTTCTTTGATGGATCATGTGCTGGAATCCTTGATAGGTCATTCATTTTACTATAATAATAACATGTAAATTTCTCCTCTGGACTCCAGCTTGGGTTTGAGGAAAATCTAAATTCATTTTCGAGTCATTATAAGTCCAGAAACATATTGTATGCAAGAGTATATAGTATATCATAACACTGCATACTTCACTTGTATTATGAATTACAATCTGACTGTTGAATTTCAGAAAAACCTGCCACATTACATTACACCCCAAAAGTCCATATATGTATATAATAATTATTTTTAGTGTTATTTTCTCAACCCTTCCAGAAAACTGAAAAAATCCCTTATTCAGTAATGATAAATAAATGACAGAAATTTCATATTTTTTCCAGTGTTTTTTTTTTTAAAGCACTTGTTGACTCTTTGGGGGGGGGCTGTTTCTAATATTTCTTATTTCCATCCATTTTCTTGCTTTTCTTTTAGATAATGTTGAAACTTTGGTATTTTAGCCTTCTTGTGTTGTTGCCTTCTTGATGAATCACTTCAGGATAAATCCCTGTGTTGTATTTCTCATTCGTAACTTGCCCTGGATAAAAATTGTCTGCTAAATGAATAAATGTAAATATCTTTTTTTGTATTATTATTATTATTATTATTGCATTACAGTAAATATAATTGTGGAGGCATGTGCTTATTTACTTATTTGTTTAATCACAATGCAATATATCTTAAAATTGTGTGTGTAATAATATTATAACATTTTTTTATTTTCATTTTTTATTTTATTTTTTGTGTTAATCACTGTGCAAAATATCTTAAAATCTCAAATACAATATTCTAAGAAAATTTTATTATTATTATTATTATTGCATTACAGTAAATATAATTGTGGAGGCATGTGCTTATTTACTTATTTGTTTAATCACAATGCAATATATCTTAAAATTGTGTGTGTAATAATATTATAACATTTTTTTATTTTCATTTTTTATTTTATTTTTTGTGTTAATCACTGTGCAAAATATCTTAAAATCTCAAATACAATATTCTAATAAAATATGTATTATTATTATTATTGCCATCATTGCATTACAGTAATACGACATGGGGAGGGATATGATTTTTTTTATTGTCTCTGTATTAATCACTATGCAAAATATCTTAATCCTAAAATAGTGAAATAATAATTCTTATTTATTTGATGATTTTCGTATTAACAGTAATGAGAATTGTGGAGGGTCACATGCCTAACATTTACTAATTTGATTGATTGACTGATTGATTGATTTATGCATTAATCACCATGCAAAAATATCCTAATAGTTCTAAAACAGGCTGAAATAATAATTTCTTATGTTTTATTGTATTTACTTATTTGCATTACAGTAATAAGAATTACTGATGGATATATAGCCTAATTCATTTTATTTATTTATTTTCAATTTTGGGGTGAAATATGAGCTGCACGTGTTCTTTGTGAGATTGACCCAGCTAGACAAACTGAATTGTTCCTCTCACTGAAACAAGATGCTCAGGATATAATTCACAGACAGATGCATTTAAAAGTAAGCAGCGTTTGCCGGTGTGGAGCTCAACAGGCTTCAGAAATGCTCTCATCTCACACGTCTCTGGAGTCTAATCACGAGCGGACGCCTGACAGCACTCGAACCCTGATGAGCTATTGTGAGTGCTAATTAATAACGAGAGAGAGAGAGACTCCTCAAGCACTCTCCAGCTTCTTTAGTGCTGACGGAGTGAGCTGGTGGCCTGCTCTCAGATCTCTCTCCCGGTCTCAGAGAGAGAGAGACGCCTGCGGGCAAAGCCCTGGAGAACCGCGGCTCCTGATCCGCATTAACCGTGACGTGTTGACTGAAAGACTGCTGATGAAAGGGAAAGACGCCTTTAAAGCAGCTGAAACCCTCCGAGGCTCCTCATCAGACTCAGGTTGATGATCTGAACGGAGACGGCGAGCCCCGTGTTTTATTACGGCGGAGTCTTTTATCTATCACTCGGAGAGCTGCGTCGAGTCGAACAGATTCTGGGTGTTCGGCTCCGGTGGCATCGTGACACTGTTAGGACTTCATAGAGTCATGTCTCTTCAGCTGCTATCAAATAAAAACAGTTTCTGCATGTGGCACATTAAACTATTATGATATTCCAGATCGTTTATATACTTTATTAGACTGACTGAACGAGCCACATTCAAAGCTGTTGTAAAATAAAGCAGTTAGACACTAAAGCGTGTATTTAGTAATGAGAATTGTGGAGGGATGTGCGTATTTATTTATTTAGCATTAATCACAATGCAGACTATCTTAATAGTTCTAAAATAGGCAGGAATAGTCATTTCTTATTTTTACTTATTTATACATTACAGTAATGAGAATTGTTGAGGGATGTGCTCATATTTATTTATTTGATTTGAATTAATCACTAAGCAAAATATCTTAATAGTTCTACAATAGGCTGAAACAATTTCTTATTTTTATTAATATATTTTTTTATTTTTTTGTATTTATTATTTTATGTATTTTTTTGAATTACAGTAATGAGAATTGCAGGGATATGCTTTATTTATTTAGTTAGTTCAGCATTAATCACTATGCAAAATATCTTAATTATTTATTTACATATTTTCCACACACACTCTAAAAAATGCTGGGTTAAAAACAAACCAGTGCTGGGTAAAAAGGGAACAAACCCAGACTACAAAACAACCCAACCGCTGGGTCAAAACAGCCAAATAGCTGGGTCAAAACAACCCAACAACCCTGGGTCAAAACAACCCAACCGCTGGATCAAAACAAACCAACCGCTGGGTCAAAACAAAACAAACCAACCGCTGGGTCAAAACAAAACAAACCAACCGCTGGGTCAAAACAACCCAAAAGCTGGGTCAAAAAAACCCAAAAACGCTGGGTTCAAACAACCAAGAGCGGGTCAAAACAACCCAAGAGATGGGTCCAAAAACAACCAAAACGCTGGGTCAAAACAACACAACTGCTGGGTCAAAACATCCCAATAGCTGGGTCAAAACATCCCAACCGCTGGGTGAAAACAACCCAACGGCTGGGTCAAAACAACCCAACCGCAGGGTCAAAACAACCCAAAAGCTGGTCAAAACAACCCAACAGCTGGGTCAAAACAACCCAATAGCTGGGTTGAAACATCCCAACCGCTGGGTCAAAACAATCCAGCCGCTGGGTCAAAACAACCCAACTGCAGGGTCAAAACAACCCAACCGCTGAGTCAAAACAAACCAACCGCAGGGTCAAAACAACCCAACAGCTGGGGTCAAAAACAACCCAAACCGCGGGCGTCAAAACAACCCAATAGCTGGGTCAAAACAAACCAACCGCTGGTTCAAAACAACCAAACCGCTGGGTCAAAACAACCAAACCGCTGGGTCAAAACAACCCAACCGATGGGTCAAAACAACCCTTTTTCCCCAACCGCTGGGTCAAACAACCCAACCGCTGGGTCAAAACAAACAAATAGCTGGGTCAAAACAACCCAACCGCTGGGTTTGTCCCTTTTTAACCCAGAATTTTTTAGAGTGCACACACACACACGTATATTATATGCATGTATATATATATATGTATAATTTACAATTTACACTGAACATTCTGTTCAAAAGTTTACACCCCTCCTAGTTTTTCCCCCTTTAATATTTGCATCTTTTCACTGTTTAAAACATATATGATTTTGTCATATCATTATGTTTGTCATAATGCACCAGATTAACTTTTTTTTTATTTTAAGTTTTGAAGTGGAAAGTAGGGAAGCATGTTTTCACATTTTGTAATAGTTGTGTTTGAGTCCCTCGTGTGTCTTCAGTCTGATGATGGATCTCAGCGTCACACAATCACTGCTGAAGACGCTGGAAAACCACAAGAATGTGCAAAGAATCACAGAAACAAAATGCAGTAGTTCTGATCATTTTGCATTTTTTTAAATAATAATGATTGTGCAGATTCTGCATATATAAAGTAATGATATCCTCCAATAATAGCAGATGTTACCTGGTCTTTCCAAACAGACCCATGGAGTCTGTTGTTGACTGTGTCTGTGCTGAAGCGTCTTTCTTCCTGTCATGAGCAGAAACATGCAGAAACATGAGACTCAAACCCTGACAAGACCAGTAAAGACACGTCAAACAGCAGACAGCGAAACACCAGGACAGACGGGCGGACAAAACAAGACATCTCCAAGAATCATGTCTAACCTTGTCCTGAAACGATACTCAGTTTCACACAGACTGTCTTTAGAGAGGTTTTCATAGCTCATCTCGTGACATTTTAGCTAAATCGCAAATATTTGTACTAAAATTCCTCACATAAAAAAGTAAAAATTTGTCAAATGGGTCACTAGTTGTCATCCAGTAAGAGAATAGAGCTATGAAATGAATGTGGAGCAGTTTAAATATTCACTCAGAAGTGAAAATGGAAAAAAAATTAAATAAAATCCAAGAATGCATTACACAAAGCTCAGTAAAAATATTCCCTCACAAGTGAATAAAATTTTTTTAATAGCAAAAATATAAAGTTAATTAAAATAAAAAAAAAGATATATATCTATCTATATATATATAGATATATATATATATATATATAAAAAAAAAAAAAAAAATATATATATATATATATATATATCATATATATATATATACAGTGGGGAGAAAAAAAGTTATTTAGTCAGCCACCAATTGTGCAAGTTCTACCACTTAAAAAGATGAGAGAGGACTGTAATTTTCATCATAAGGTATACCTCAACTATGAGAGACAAACTGAGAAAAAAAATCCAGAAAATCACATTGTAGGAGTTTTAAAGAATTTATTTGCAAATTATGTTGTAAAATAAGTATTTGGTCAATAACAAAAATTCATCTCAATACTTTGTTATATACCCTTTGTTGGCAATGACAGAGGTCAAACGTTTTCTGTAAGTCTTCACAAGGTTTTCACACACTGTTGCTGGTATTTTGGCCCATTCCTCCATGCAGATCTCCTCTAGAGCAGTAATGTTTTGGGGCTGTCGCTGGGCAAACACGGATTTTCAACTCCCTCCAAAGATTTCTATGGGGTTGAGATCTGGAGACTGCTAGGCCACTCCAGGACCTTGAAATGCTTCTTACGAAGCCACTCCTTCGTTGCCCGGGCGGTGTGTTTGGGATCAGTGTCATGCTGAAAGACCCAGCCTCGTTTCATCTTCAATGCCCTTGCTGCTGGAAGGAGGCTTTCACTCAAAATCTCACAATACATGACCCCATTCATTCTTTCGTTTACACAGATAAGTCGTCCTGGTCCCTTTGCAGAAAAACAGCCCCAAGCATGATGTTTCCACCCCCATGCTTCACAGTATGTATGGTGTTCTTTGGATGGAACTCAGCATTATTTCTCCTCCAAACACGACAAAGTTGAGTTTTTACCAAATAGTTCTATTTTGGTTTCATCTGACCATATGACATTCTCCAAATCCTCTTCTGGATCATCCAAATGCTCTCTAGCAAACTACAGACGGCCCTGGACATGTACTGGCTTAAGCAGGGGGACACGTATGGCACTGCAGGTTTGAGTCCCTGGCGGCGCAGTGTGTTACTGATGGTAGCCTTTGTTACTTTGGTCCCAGCTCTCTGCAGGTCATTCACTAGGTCCCCCCGTGTGGTTCTGGGATTTTTGCTCACAGTTCTTGTGATCATTTTGACCCCACGGGGTGAGATCTTGTGTGGAGCCCCAGATCGAGGGAGATTATCAGTGGTTTGTATGTCTTCCATTTTCTAATAATTGCTCCCACAGTTGATTTCTGCACACCAAGCTGCTAACCTATTGCAGATTCAGTCTTCCCAGCCTGGTGCAGGTCTAAAATTTTGTTTCTGGTGTCCTTTGACAGCTCTTTGGTCTTGGACATGGTGGAGTTTGGAGTGTGACTGTTTGAGGGTGTGGACAGGTGTCTTTTATCCTGATAACAAGTTCAAACAGATGCCATAAATACAGGGGTAATGAGGGCCTCCATCACTTGCTCCTTCTATCCCGGAGGAACTGAGGAGGCATCGGAAAGAAGAAGGTATTTAAAGGTCCCCTGTAGTCGAGAGCAAGAAATTCTTGCTTGTTTGTATGGCACCGGTGACCCCAATATACTAGTTTACCGAAGGGAACCTTGCACCACATTACATTTCTCTTATAAAAATCCGACAATCGTGTTTTATGGATTTTTTTTTATAATTTTGCTAGATCATAGTTCGAGGCCCTATACCTCATGATGAAAATTACAGCTCTATAATCTTTTAAGTGGAGTCAACCGAAGAACATTTGCAACAAATTGGTGGTAGGATAAATACTTTTTTGGCACCACTGTATATATTAGTGTGCCTAATGCTGCGATTATTGAAAAAAGATTTTTTCAAACGTGGTTAATACGAAGAGAGACTGGAGATTAATTTTTCCAGTGGGAGGACACACTTGAGAGATTTGAGAACGAGCGAGGTCATTTTACATATCAAAGATTTGTACTTAAACATTCCACAAAAAAATATTAAAATATTCAACATGAAAGTCAATAGTTGTAATACTATTAAGGACAGAGCTATAAAATGAATGGATCAAGCAGCCAGATTAAACATTCACTGAAAAACAAACGTGAATAAATATTTTTTGTCAAAACCATATTAATTTTTACATTAAATTTTTTTTATATTGAAAAATATATTGTTTTTACAATTAAACAATATATATATATTTGTTTAAAATGTATTTGTTTTTAAAGGTACAGGCCTATTGCATGTCATCCATCCACTCCAAAAAATTCCCGAAGCATTGCAAAGCACATAGTTTAAAAAACATTCATCTCGTAGAAATAAAACATATATGTTAAAAAATAGGCCCTTATAATTACCCTAAATGAAACAAAATAAAATGAAATTTTAAAAAAGATGTCTTAAAAAAAAATATTTTCTTTAAAGTCAAGGAATCACATGTATCATTCCACCAAAAAAACGCATCCCTAGTAATGAATGTTTGCCAAAGCGCATCGATTACAAACCCAATATTAAATCGAGAATCCGAAGTAATGCTATTTATATTTTATTGTTAAAAATATAAAAAAGTAAAAATAATTATAATTAAAAATATATACTGTATGTGACCCTGGAGCACTAGCCAACAATACATTGTAGGAGTCAAAATATTGATTTTTCTTTTATGCCCAAAAATATCATTAGGATGTTAATTCAAGATCATGTTCCATGAAGATATTTTGTAAATGTCATACTGTAAATATATAAAAACTTAATTTTTGATTAGTAATATGCATTGCTAAGAACTTCATTTGAACAACTTTAAAGATGATTTTCTCAATATTTAGTTTTTTGCACCCTCAGATTCCAGATAATAGTTGTATCTCAGCCAAATATCGTCCGATCCTAACAACTATTATAAGCTTTTCAGAGGATGTATACAACTCTTAATTCGGGAAAAAAAAAAAAAAAAAGATCATTGACTGAGTTTCGTGCGTCCTAGGGTACATATGGTTTAATGTGTGTGATTAATGTTTTATGTTCTCTACATTTGTATGTTACAAAACAAAAAAGCTTTTTTTTTTCTTCAAAGTTCTTAATAACGATTACTGGAGTATGAAAAACATTGTTTCCAACAGCAGATTTTTTTCAGTGTAGGAGAAGCAATTGAGATATTAAAGAGCTGATAAGTGATTTCTGGTTCCTGTGGGTCTGAAGCTCCGTCGAGTCAGAAACACGAGCCAGAGGCAAAAGAGAGTCGTGGCAAAGGCTCACAAGAATGACGGAGATCCTGCAAATTTAAAGGTGCTATGAGCGGAGCGGCGGCCCTCAGGGGCCGATTTTAAGACTTATTAATATCTCATGGCTCTGTCCCACTGACTTCTGCCCTCCTCATTATAATACGACAGCAGCAGCCAATCAGAACGTGTGGCTGATGCCGGGGGTCAGGAGGGCGGGTCTGGTGAATATTAATATTTCTAACTGCATAATTCTGTAGTGCCCAGAGGTCAGCGACGGTCGGGAAGGACCCTGCGGCGGATCGTCTAACCAACACCAGGAGAACCACAGCCAAAGAAAGCTGTGTGTGTTTTCATTATGAAACCCTAGTGAGCTCCCTACCGAGACAGCATTTTAAGGTATCATAGGCCTGACGTAAAGACTGTAGCATCAGTAAGTGTCTTTCTAAAGTACCTTCTTTTAGTCAGTCAGGCATCACATTTATTTCATCAAAAATCTCAGAATGCACTGAGCAAAGCTCAGTAAACATATTCGATAATGAGTGAAGAAATATATCTAAAAAATATATTGTAAAAACATTTAATAAAAATATCCCAAAAACTGTAAAAAAAGAATAAAGTATATATTTAAAAAAATTGTAAAAAAAAAAATAAAAATAACACTTTTTCAATGCTAAACACAGTGTTACCAGACAAAAGTACTTTTTCTAAAATTCTTAAAAAGCCAACACCCTACATACCCCAATAGCCAAATAGTTCATTTTCTGCAAACCGCATTTTGTTAAAAAATACAAACTATACATTTCAAAATGCACCCCCCTCCCCCTCCTCCTGAATACGGTTTTTCTTTTTTTATACATATACGGAACTCTATCAAAACACAGCAACCCCGATCAAAATAGAGTCATTCGGTCAAACATTAGCGCTATTTTCTATCCACCGAAACAGATGTCAATCATAGCACAGGACTGTCAAAATACTAAACAGTTGTGATTTACAAAAACTCAATCAACTCAACTCAAAACTTTATTTATAAAGCACTTTACAAAAACTGCATTACTTGTCATGTTTCAGTTCTACCTGCATATACAGTAACAGACAATATAAAAATCCATAGTTTTTTTTTGTAATTTAGCCTTCAACTGAAACCCATTTTACATTTTTAAGTGGGGCTTTATGGAATGTGTTCATTACGTGGACACATACGAGTCTAAAACTCATAAATGTGAATTGTGTGTGTGTCAGTGCATCTTGCCACAGCTTTATGCAGAATGCTAACTCAAGTGGTATAGGCTGGACTAGGATTTACCAACAACGAGCTCCAGCTGGCCGCCAAACCCCGTCTCAACCCATGGGCGGAAGAAAGACCCGAGCCTATCACACAGTCTAGAGGAGCAAAGAAAGTCACCAAACACATGCTCTGCTCAAAACAATCATTCTGTCAAACATACTCACTGGCGATAATAAATACATTGAACAAAATTATCTTAATTATAACATTTTTTTACAAGTCACGCACCTTATGTATCATTCAGAAAAAAACATTAGCACAAACGTATTGCATCGTTCATTTAATTGATGCTTATCTAACTTTCTTTTAAACATTAGGCTAGTTTCAAAAGGATCAAAAGAAATGTTTCCCATAACGTTTTCCCTAAGTGCATAAAATAAAAACATTTTTGTTTGTTTGTTTTTTTTTAACATTTAAAAACTTGAAACATCCGAAATAATATTTTCAAACTTAAAGGGATCGTCGGCACATATTAGAACATATTTTTGCTGCTAGCCTCTGTGGTGCCTACAAAAAATATTGTTTTTGATATTTTATTTTTGGTAAAACATTTTTTGAGTACCTTGCCAATCACTCTATAAAAGGATATTATTTGTAAAATGCTATTATAATAAAGTTAATAAATATGAAAAAGCATCAAAAAGAACGAAAACCTAGAAAATACTCAATTATAAAATAAAATAGAATTAAAATACAAAAATAAAATTAACATTAACGGAAATAAATAACATAAACAAACTATTTCTTATTTACTATTATCATAACTTTAATTCAGCTATAGTTGCAATGAAATATTTCTCATTTTCTTTTAGTTCAACATGAGGCACTAAAGTAACTTAAATTAAAATAAAAATTAGTAAAAACTATATAACATTAAAAAAAATGAATAAAATGCACACAACAAAATTATTAGAAGTTTAACTAAAACTAAAATGAAAACAGAAAATATCAAATTAAATAAACAAAAATTACAATAGCATCTCAATTATACTTAAAAATAAATAAATAAGTACTTCACTCTGTTTATAAAAATAAACTGCACAAAACCAAATTGAAAAGTATGACACGAAACAAAAATGAACAAGGATGATTTCTTATGTATATATTTGTTTCAATAAATTCAATTATGTATTAAACAGGACTAGAAAGGAAAAAGGAGTCAGTTCTCCTCATCCAGAAGTGGGACAGTTCTTCTGTCCCTAAAACTATATTTCTTATTCTGCCCGTGATTTTCGCCGCGGCCCGTGAGACGATTCCTGGACTCCAGGTCTGTCAGTGTCATGAAATAATTACACATAAATATTCATCCCATGTTTCTATGCAAAATAGCATCTGTTTTTGAAATAACATACCATCTGTTTTGGGGACTTTTAGGGACAATTGTGATAAAGAGCTCTTGTGATATGCATTATCCATTTTGATATGAAGGACGGATGTTAGTGTTGCTGCCCGGTGGACGTCGAGGCGTGTTTCAGTCATAGATCATCCTAATCATGCCATGCAATCCTCATCAAACAAGTGGAGATATTCACCGTCCGAGGCTTTTCTTCATTTATGCCTTATTTTTACTATTTCAACACAGCCCGAACCAAAACTAACTCTGGGGTTTTAAATAAATATAAATATATTATTTTTAACAGCATACTATCTATATATATATATATATATGCTTATTTAATATATTAATTTTTATGTTGTATAAATTATTTTATTATATATTTGATTTTATTACTACCTCCTTTTTCCCCCCGTTCCCCACCGTTATAATATTATTTCTTGTACAGACATTATCTATTTTATATAGATATATATATATAGATATATATATATATAATTTTATAATATATCATATTTCTTATTTTATTGTATATATAATTAATAATATATTTGTAAATATTGTATTACATTTTTGCATTATTAAATTAATAATTAATTGTATTTATTATTATTAGGTGGTCATTGTAGTGCGGTCAAATTTAAAATAAAAGTTGGTGTTTAACATCATATATGTGTGTATATTTAATGAATATGTTTAAAGGAACATATGTGTAATATATGTCTATATGTAATACAATATTGATTATTTTATTTTATTATTTATTAAATGATAATTATGGTATAATTTTTTTATTTTTATTAATATTATTGTTCATTGCAGATCGTGTTAGCTAATGCATTCACTATTCTTGTTTATTTAATTATTATTTATTTTTGATCAGTTTTATTGACCTGGACTATTTCTTCATGTTGGACTGACAAACTTTCGTCTATCATCCCTCTGTCATCTCTTCATCTCTCCCTCCAGCCGTCTATGAAGGAGGGAAATGAGAGCGTGTCATCCAGTTAAATTTAGAGCAGAATTTCACTTCACAAAACGCCGGCTGCTTTTAGCACCCGAGGTGTTGAACACACACATTATAGGTGGGAAAACATTCCCAGCATCCCCTTGGCATGCAGGTCAGCATCAACGCAAAGAAAAAGACACGAGGAGGTCAGAGATCAAATCCAGACCTTGAGCTGGACATCATGAGCAGCGCTGATGAGCCCAAAGACGCTTCAGTGAATCTGCAGCAGCAGAGGATGCACACTGCATACTGCACACTACTGTTAAACACTATATATGCAGATTACAAAATATTAACAGTAAAATTACAAACAGCAAAATTACTAATACTTTAACCAAAATTAAAACGAAAAAGGAAAAGTATCAACTTGATGATACCGCACACACTTATATTGGCTATCGTTAACTAAACTAAAAACATTAAAAAAAAAAAATTGTCACTTGAAATAATATTGTAACTGAAATAAATAAAATAAAATCAAAAAACCTTAAGCTTATTTTATTTCAGTTAGTTGCCAAGGCAACATTTGTCATTTTAATTTGGCTTACCTTGATGTACTAAAGTAACTAAAACTGAAATAAAATATAATGAAATACAATTAATTAAAATTATAAAAACATTTTTAAAAACTAATACAAATTGGCATAAGCACAACAAAATTGCTTAACAAATGTAACTCAAATTAAAGTGAAAAGAGAAATATAATAATAATTCAAAATATTAAAAAAACTATAATAGCATAATGATAATAAAAATAAGACTGTTGCTTACTATATTTAAAGTAAAAAAAATAAAAAATAAAACCATTAAAAAAATTGTAATTAGAAATAAAATAAAAATGAACAGAAATCATCAAAAATAAAATAACATAAACGTATTTCAGCTAGTTGCCAAGGAAACGTTTCTAAATTCTGTTTAGTTTAAAATTAAGTACTAAAATAACTAAAACTAAGTAATCTAAAAAACTATTCGAAATTTATAAACAATGCAAAAATCAAACAAAATTTACTACAAATTTAACTTCATTTAAAAAGAAAAAGGAAAATATAAGAATAAAACATTCAAAATGTTAGTAAAAAAAAAAGCTGTAATAACTGTAATGATACTAATTAACTGCTTCCTGCTATATTTAAGTAAATAATTAAATGTGACAGTAAACAGTATGCAGTGGTTTTTTTAAACGTACAGTCAAGAAAGAGATTTATTTTAAAAAATCTTTACCAAAAGAATACAATGTAAAAATATATATACAAAAATATATATTATAAAATATATTGATATACTGATTTACATGAAATTGGTGCAGAAATTGCTAGTAAATTTGACAAATAATTACAAAAAATGGCAAATAACACATTCAATTAAGCACGAAATTTTGAAGCAGAAAGACTGAAACTTTCTTACAAAATGTGCTCCAGTCATTTTTGTTGTTTTTACAACTTTGAAAAATAATTATTTACAGTGTACTGGAAAAGGAAAGTAATGTTGAGTGCATTGCATTGTGGGATACAATATCTTACCAAGTGTATTCTGTTTGCATACTGCATTCACATACTTTGCACAGTGTACACACTTCATAATATTCATTTTAAAATACTAGGCACTATGTCGTTCTGAAAATACTAATATACCATAAAAGACATAAAGCTGTGAGAGCTTTCATATTAGAAATATTATAAAGAAATAAAGGAGTTTTGCACTAAAACAGATGAAAATGAGTTCAACTAAAGGAAAAAAAGCGGTCCCAGTACATACCCTCTTACCCAAACAGCCGGAGGCCTCCAGCGCCCAAACTCACCCCACCAAACCCAAAACACAGCGGTCACCGTGCTTTCATCTCAATGCCACACGGGTCAGCAACGTAACGACGGTTTGAAAATAAATAATGCAGCTTACATCTTCACAAAAACTGGCGGTGCATGCGAGCGTCTTCTGTTGTGGTAACAGAGAGAAAGGCTTCAGGTTCAGAGCTCTTCCCTCATGAAAGAGTTCAAACACACATGCTGTCTCTGTCATTCAATGAACATGTTTGGCTGCATGAAATACATCGCTTTCTACTATGAACGATACATCAAGACAAATTAATAAACCATTTAGACTAAAACCAACATAAGTACATAATATATTGTAATGGTTTCCTCAAAGTTAGCAAGAGTGCCTTCCAAGATTTTATTGTATTGTATTCATTTATTTATCCCATGAACTAATCAGTTTCTATTATTTTGGCCTATTTTGCTACATATATTCTTTAACATTAGAGGACAGAAAATATAAAAAAATATGCATTTAGGTGTTTATTTTATTGCACTTTATCTCTTTGTGTCTGTAGACTTCAGTTACAATACATATGTTCAAAAGTTTTTTCTCCACTTCTGCAGCACTTACATACACCAGACTTTACAGCTTTATTCCTGTCTATATTCTGAAGGTTTTTACTGAGGGGTTTGTTTGTTTATTAACAGTTTATTCCTAAAAACATGATCAAAATGTACTTCTCTCTGGCTGTTGACAGTATTTTCTGATTTATGGAGTGATAAAAAGAGAAATCCAAAATCCCCTCAGTAAAAACCTTTAACTCTAATGTTAGCCAAATAAAACCGAAATTTTGACCCTGGCTTCATCCAATGCCTTACCTGCATTTTCAAACATAACATTTCAGAAAATTTGGAATACAAAACAATTATCTTAATGTACTATGATTTATCACCTGGTTAATCAACTAGTTATTATTCACCTGTAATGTCTTGCCTTAATAGTTCATGCAAATATGCAAATTCTGCCATCATTTACTCACCTTCATGTTGCTTCAAACCATATGATTTTCTTTGTTCTGTGGCAAACAACAGATATATTTTAGGACAAATTGCATAGTGAATTTATAGAAATATGAGTGAGATTTGCAGCATATTTAGCATTTATTGTTTTATAAAATATGAACTGAAGGACGATGCAAAACTCATTTTGATTTTAATTTCACATGCATTTTCAAATCACAGATGAAAAATTGCCATCAAAACTAAACTCATTTTTTGACACAAAAACATTTTACTAACATTATGAGTGCACTGCATGGGGGAGAAAAATTAATAAAACACGTATGATATCACTCCTTTAAATTTGGGTCTGTTCTTCAAACATGACAATATGACTTACACAATTCTTTTCTGGACCTTAACTTAAAGGAATTAGTTCAACCAAATGAAAATTGGCTGAAAAAATTTACTCATTCATCAGTTCATCCAAGATGTAGATGCAGTTGTTTCTTCATCAGCTTTGAGGAATGTAGTTTGCATCACTTTGCTCAGCAATGGATGCTCTGCAGTGAAGGGGTGCCGTCAGAAGGAGAGTACAAACAGCTGATAAAACCATCACAATAAACCACAAGTAATCCACACAACTCCAGTACAACAGTATGTCTTGAGAAGACAAAAGCCGGTGGTTTTTGTTTTTAAAGGAAACAAATTATAACTAAAATACATAGAGTCTATAATGCATAATAACTTTTCCTCCAGTGAAAAAGTGTTCTGGTCAGATATATGTCGCTGGATTTTGACTGGAGAGACAACAGGAGATGGACTTTTTCATTGGAGGAAACGTTATTATGGATTATGGACTATTTTAGATGGAAGCAATGGTTTTAAAGTTAAAAACGTCTTAATGCTGCATTAGTTTAAGTTTTTGTCTTCTCCAGATGTTAACTGATGGAATGGAGTGGTGTGGTGCGATTTATTGTGATGTTTTTATCAGCTGTTCGGACTCTCATTCTGACGGCACCCATTCACTGCAGAGTATCCATTGGTGAGCAAGTGATGCAATGCTATATTTCTCTAAATCTGTTCTGATGAAGAAACTAATTCATCTACATCTCGGATGGCCTGAGAGAAAATGTACAATTTTGGGTGAACTCTTCATTTAAAAATATCTTCTATCGAGAAAGAAAGTAGAAAGTTATTTTCCAAAGCTTTAAACAGATATATACACTGTCATCCTGCAGCACTGAAACACATCCAGCCTGCAGTCAACCAGCAGATGCTGTGCTTTAGACTCCATTAACTAACTAGTTGGATGTATGGCAGTAACACACTGGTGATCCGGCTCTGATGATTGCCACGGCAATGACCTTATACCGAGCCCAGCGGACGCCATCTAATCTGGGCCTGTGGAAAACAGAGCTGGACTCATGCAGACGGCATCAGGCCTGATTTATGCAAACCAGCTTCCCCGGCCTGTCACGGGCTAATCATCAGCAAGGATGATAGATGATGTTTATTTTACCATGATGGAACGCAACCCCCTGGCTGATGATAATTACAATGAAACGGACAGATCAAGCCGGCCGAGTTATTAAATTATCAAACTATAATTTGCATTAATGTCCGTGTTTTGGGGGCTTCCTGACAGCCGACTGCACGAGGATGCGAGAGAAACCGTTCCACCTTCACAGCTGCTGCCCTTGACCTCTAACACCTTCCTCTTCCTCATTTCCCTCCTCACAGGATCCCACACAGATAACCGAAGCGGCTCTATCTGCAAAATCCAGTCGCACACATGCAAACGTCTGGAAATTCATCTCACACGCTGTGCCAGAATCCATACGTCACTTCGAGGGCTCATGCAAAAAGAGCGGAAACCGAAATCTAAAACAAGAGAAAGACAATGACAGCAGCAGCGTTCACTCCTCAGAGCGAGATGAAAGACGAAACACAGAACACACACAGATTTTAAGATCGACCGGCCTGCAGAGTTTTGCTTTAACACGCAAACAAACATGTTCAGAATCACTGAATGACCTTATAGTCAACATGAAATCTATTTACGTTCCTAATGCATGTTCCTGGTCTCATCAGTGCATGTTATGCACGAGACAATTTTTTAACATCAAATCAATTAATCTATAAATAAAATAAAGCCCTGCTTTGGGAATACATCACATTCTGGATGTAAAAAAGCTTGGGAATATAATTTAACCCTGTAAAGCCTGACATATGAAAGTCAGACAAAAAAAGTTTTTTGGATAGAACAGTTCATTACCCTTTAGAGAAATATGTTTTTTCAAAAGTTGCATATGTGTTTTTTTGTTGTTGGTGTTGATCATCATATTTGATCCCCCAGGCTTTTATGGATCCTATAGTCCTGATATAGTGGAGAATATGAAGGAACAGCAGCTCAGTCTTCAAACGGAGCAAAAGATGCATGTGGTGCAAATCTGATATCTAGAAAAAAGTGTGAATTCTATGTTTTCTAATGTAATTAATGAGATCTTTAAACGTGTTGCAGATACTGACCTAAAAGATGTAAATAGAGCCTATCGTTCCAGGTAATATTTATGTATAAAACATTGTTTGAACATGTTGTAAAACATATTTTCTTGTTTTGATTAGAAGGCTATGTAAAGGTTAAAAACCTTTCTAACACGTTTTCAACTAACTTGTTCAGTCAATATAACCTATTGAACTTTATTTGTAATATTCTAACACATTAACAGTCCAGTGTTCTCGTAATTAGAATGTTATTTACAAGGTTCTTACTACCTTCTTCCTAATTTAAATTTTTCCAAAGTATAATATATTAGATGTTTTATTTAATATCTAAGAACATTTTCTCTCAACATTATGACAACTTTCGTCAAGTACAAATAATATCATAAAGGACGTTCCGAGAATGTTGTACAAAGAACATTTTCTCTCAATGTTACGAGCAGTGTTGGGGAAAGTTACTTTTAAAAAAGAATGCATTACAATATTGCGTTACTCCATAAAAATAACTAATTACGTTACTTCGTTACTTTTTTATGGAAAGTAATGCGTTATGTTATTTTTGCGTTACTTTTTAAATCTGGGCTTGCTTGTTTGTTTTTAAAATATTTTTTTTTATTTTTGGCAAATATAAAAGCCTTTTTCACACCAAAAGTGAAATGAACAACCCTCAGGCTGAAGGAAACGTACAGTAGAAGGCCGAAGAAGACGTTCAAAACACTTCGAATAACAAGACTTTGTCTGAGTATTTTTGGATCTCGAAGGTCAGAAGCAAAGACATTGTTTAATAGAATGGGATTAAATACATAATGGATATTTGTGTTGTTTAACATTTAACATTAATCATATTCTGAGTTGCATTTCATGTTTTTTATTTATTTTGAGGAATACTGAATCAGTTTTTTTTTTTAGATGAATTAATGCATATTCATATTTTTTTAGAACTACAGTAACATCTTCTGATTCCTCAACATGGGGACAGGAGAGCTGTCAAGTCAATAAATTTGAAAAGTACCTCCGATATTCTCTTGTAATTACAAGTAATGCATTACTTTACTAGTTACTTGAAAAAAAGTAATCTGATTACGTAACTTGCGTTACTTGTAATGCATTACCCCCAACACTGGTTATGACAATGTCTATCAAATATTAATAAAGTTATTAAGCACGTTTCCTAAACCTTACTTTAAGAAATTTTGTCCTAACATTTAAAAAAATGTTAGTTAATGTTTTGAGAATGTTTCCTGTTGGGTCGTCACTCTATATCTGCAGTAATCTGTCTCAGTGAGATGAGATTGAAATGCTCCAAACATATAATGCAGTGTTTGAGAGCTGAAGAAATAAAGGCTCCTTGGAAGATGTGAGATGTTCTGGAGGCTTGTGGAGATCATTCCTCCGCTGAGGAACAGTGAAATTAAAGCTTCTGGAAACAAACGCTCCTCAAAAGATCCTGAGGATCATATTTGAGACTCTAAAACATGATTGATGGAGAATCAAGTAAAGCCGAGCTGCTTCAGTCCAGTAAGTGTTAATATGGAAATATTACTACAGTTATTCTGACGTTTACTTGGTCAAAAGCAGGAAAGAGCTGAAGGTTGACGCTTGTACAAGTACACTAAAAGAGCTTAAAACTGTATGTACAGTATGGACAGTATCTGCAGGACCCGCTGTTGCAGATAATTCAACACGATCACATCTACTGGGTGTGAAGTTCAGATGCAGTTCTACACAGATCCAGCGTTCAGAGTCTCACGAGCGCCTCGTTTTCTTCTGTCTGCAAGCAGAACTGAGTTTACTATTCAGCCAAGGACTCACGCTGAAACACTTGCCTCAGTTGTCCTCTTTTAACGAAGTGTTTGAAGGGTCTCGCCGGGGAAGGAGAAGCCCTGTGAGCCGCCAGCTGGACAAGAACGAGGAACGAGAGGAGAAAAAAAAGAGGGAAGGGAAAAGAGAGAAGAGGCTAATGGGGCTGCTCCTCTTTAAAGTGTGATCTACCAGAGGAATTGATGCATGTGAGAGCTCTGCTTTTGCACTTCTGCTCTTCTGCTCTTCTGTTTGACTAGAAAACCAGAGAAAGCTTCTCAGAGACACTGAAATGTACAAACACTTTCTCTTGAGAGGAATCGGCCAGGTTTGTAGTCCGTTAAGAGAATGATGTGCTAAAGCAAAGGGTGCAGATTTGATTTTCAGTCTAGTTGTTGTTGTTTTTTCGCTTTTCAAAATACACATTATTTTAAAGCAGCTTTACAGAAAAGTATGATCTTAATCTTTATAATATCTTAATATCTTCATGCCTTATAGTTGCATTTAGCAGATCACAAAGCTCAGGAAAAATATTTTACTGACAAATTCATTACTTTTTTTTTTTATATATATATATATTACAAAATAAAAGCTTTAAGTAAAAATAGCAAATACATATATTTGTTTGTAATGGTAAAACTCAGTGAAATGTCTTTGTACTGGCACTTTTTGTTTTACCAGACCATTGTTTCAAAGCAGCTTTACAGAAATATGCAATGTTTAATGATTTTTAAAATATTTAAAAATACCAATACATAAATAAAAAACTAAAAACAAATATATTTGATTTAATGTATGTTCTATTAAATCAAATGTATCCAAATTCATATAAAATAGATGGCAATATATCTCAGATTTTGATTTTGATTATTGGTTTATTACTGAAAATATTTTTACATTTATTTATTCAATAAATTGATTGGTGGTTATTGAATACAGAATGGTGCATTTAATTTGGTAACCCGGTTAGTACAGTAGTAAAACTAAAACTGAAACTAAAATTTAAAAAAGAAAAACATTTTTTATGTTTTTTATATATATATAATCTTCAAGAAAAAATAAACTAAAATAGTATCTCAATGATACTAAGATAACACTTACAATTACACACATTATTTTTATGATTAAAAACATTAGAGAAATAAACTAATATTATATTCATGATTAGATTACAAACTAGAAATATCAGTAGTGATAAACCAAACCATAACATATGGATTAAAGCCATTAAATGTCCTCAAAGCTGATATGAAATGAGTTTTGCGTCTGCACTCAAGGAGTTAATGCATGCTGATCTGAGCATTGTTTATTTCTGTTTTTTCATATTACAAAACACAGATCATTTACTGTGAGACATGAAAGAGAGCAGCAGCAGCCCCCCGGTGATCCGGTACAGGCTCTGACCATTAAACCCTGTTTATGGATCACAAAACAAACAATAACAAACAAAAGCAATCGCGCGTAATTAGCAGAGGTGGCAATTTCAAACAGATGTGAGCTCTGGCTGAAGCCCAGTCGCGGTTAAACACAGAGAGCGATTGACGGTGAACGCTCCTAAACCAGCTCTCAGCCAATCAGGGCGGAGCGCGTGTCCCCGACGGCCCCGGGGGTCAAAGGTCACCGGAGCTAAAGCAGATCAGAGGGGCCGTGGGCCTGGATCCCGGACACCGTCATAAATCCAGTGGCTCAGAGGAAGCCATCCTTTACCAACAATCACACACGTCTCCAACTATATCTTACACATTACACTGAAATGTTATTTTCTGTGTTAATGCATATAAGCATTGATTATATCATTTTAATACCAATAGTTCTCGAAATGTTTTGCACGACCTGTGCTTGAAGTTGTTGTAAAATGCATGTAGACACAACCCATATTCCAAAAAAAAAAAATAAAGTTTTTTTTTTTTTTCAGGCCAAAATAAATTTTAAATACATGTTAAAAATATATTGTAGGTGGTGAAGCTCATAATACATTTTTGAAAAAAATTAATGAATAAAAAAATTAGGTCCCAAAATATATTTCAAAACGTATTGTAGGGGCAAGAAGATATATTTATATATGTTTAAAATATATTTTCAAAAATATACAAAACATATATTGCTAGAAATATATTTATGTAAATATGTGTGGAAACATATATTTGCAAATATGCATTATTTAGCATTCAGATGAACTAAGTTCAAATTGATAATACTTTGCAATTTATCAATATATTTAATTATATCACAAATCAGTCAAATGAACTAAGATATTAAAGATGATAAAAAAAGTGTTTTTGTCCCCAAGTGACTCTTTAATATGCTGCAGTGGCCCAGTTTACTAGAGTAAACCTACTTACAGTCGGACAATATTAGTGCATGTAAGAAATAACACAAGCATGCAACAAGTCTGAGTCATAAACACATGAGAGCACATGAATCATCAGCATAACACGCCCCCTAGTGGAGGACCAAACCAAAGTGCTGTTTGATGGTTTGTGCAAATACACATTGAAATATAAATGCTTCAGTAAATATTTCAGATGCATTTATGTTTTTAATTGATAGCTTGAACTGATAGCTGAAAAACTCATCTGCATGTGGTTTGCCAGCAAACGCTTTAGATAGGAGTATCTGTTAAATGCATAAACGCAAATGTTAAACAAAATTGCACTTGGTAAAAATGCATCATGTATAAATTGTTCTATTAGTAAGTGACGTTTAACATCAGTTTAAAAAGCATTTTCATAAGCTGACAGTGTCAGTAAATAAAC
>JADLZN010008170.1:0-102500 GCA_018155175.1 Sinocyclocheilus anophthalmus | reverse complement strand
GTAACCAATGTAAAATGAAACTGCAGAAATGCATTTACTTTTCTGGAGCGAGTTGCTATGTGGTTGCTAAAATGTATTTTATTTATTTATGTGGTTTTATTTATTTATCTAAAACCTGGTAATACCTGCTTAGTCAGCATCTTTTTCATTGCATGCAGATAGCCCAGAATGCATTGCGCTGCAGTGGTGCGTGTCTTCTAACTCTAATTGGCACAAAGGGAGATGATTTGTTCCTGTATTAGCAGCCGTGTCAAACGAACTAAAATAGAACATGCTTTGTCATAATTAGAGCCGCGGAATCTATTCATGCGGGAACCATGAGGCCGAATAATGAACGTATGAATTACAGATTAATCTGAAGCACTGCGTTTCTGTCTGGAGCTGCTCTGAGCTCATTACTGAATTATTGAACGGCTTCTTTCCTTTTGTCTGATCGATGTTTGATGATGTCTGAGCGTTGCATTAGTTTATGCTGATGTCATTGATTCATTTGTTTGTGCTGCTGTTGCTTTACTGTACATTTCATTTATGCATGTAGTGTTCATGAAAACATAGTGTATTTATTTATTAATTGTTATTTTTGTAAGAGTCCCAGAATCATGTATTTATTAATAAATATTCGATATAATTATCTATACATTAAATATTTTGTTATATATTATATATATAGTATTTATCATTATTAAGCATGTCGTATTAATTAAAAAAAGCAATTTATTTATTTAAAGATGTTCAATTATTTTTCAAGATTTTGAGATTGATAAGAAATTACAATTCTTATAATATACATTATCTATTTTAGTTTTTATTTGTGATGTCAAAGATTAACGCGATTGATATATGTGTTTGTGTACTGTGTATATTTATGTGTATTATATCAATACACACACACTCTCTCACACAATCTCTCTCTCAAAAAAAAAAAAAAAAAAAATCTCTTCTCTCTCTCTCTCTCTCCTCACACACACACACACACACCACCACACACACTCCCTCCTCTCACTCCACTCTCTCTCTCTCTCTCTCTCTCTCTCCTCTCTCTCCACCCTCTCTCTCTCACACACCACTCCCTCTCTCTCCTCCCACACACACACACCCACACCACACTCTCTCTCACTCACACCCACTCTCTCTCTCTCTCTCTCTCTTCTCTCTCTTCTCTCTCTCTCTCTCTCCTCTCTCTCATCTCTCTCTCTCTCTCTCCACTCTCTCTCTCTCTCCACACACAACTCTCTCTCTCGCACCCACACACTCTCTCTCTCTCTCTCTCTCTCGCTCCTCCTCTCTTTCTCTCTCTCTCTCACTCACACACACACTCCCCACACTCACACACCACACACCCTCTCTCCTCTCTCTCTCTCTCTCTTCTCTCACACACGCTCTCTCACTCACACACACACACACTCCCTCTCTCCCACATCACACACACACACTCTCGCACACACACACTCTCCTCTCACTCACCCACCACTCTCTCTCTCTCTCTCTCTCTCTGTCTCTCTCTCACTCACACACCCACCCTCTCTCTCACTCACACACACACTCTCTCTCACACACGCACAAACACACACACACACACCTCTCACACACACACACTCTCCTCACTCACACACACACACTCTCTCTCTCGCTCTCGTCTCTCTCTCTCTCTCTCTCTCTCTCTTCTCTCTCACTCACACCCACACTCCCTTCACACTCACACACACACCACACTCCCTCTCTCCCCTCACACCACACACACTCTCCACACACATCTCTCTCATCACACACACGCTCTTCTCCTCTCTCTCTCTCTCTCTCTCCTCTCTCACACACACACACTCTCTCACACTCACACACACACCCTCTCTCTCTCTCACACACACACACACACACACACACTCCTCTCACCAACACACACTCTCTCACACACACACTCTCACACTCACACACACACACACACACACACACTCTCTCTCTCTCACACACACCACACACACCTCTCTCACACACACACACTCTCTCTTCTCCTCTCTCACACACACACACATATACTTTATCATTTTATATCATGTTGATGTCATTCTTTCATTTATTTTCTGTTGCTTTACTGTATATTTGTGCATTTAACACACGCTTTTATCCAGAGCGCCTTACAAAAGAGGAGCAAAAGCAGTTTGTCCATATTTGTACTGTACAACACTGTTATTTGCTATCAAGTGATATCATTTCTGTACTGCTGCAGTATTTACTGAGAAAGCGTTTCTTTAGAACTAACGGCCGTTACTGTGTCCTCAAGAAGGAGGAGGTCATTAAAGTAGAAGTGCACTCAATGTAGTGTATACTGTGTATAGTCATTATGTTCTCTGCTAGGCGTGTGCCTTTCTAGCATCACTTCAGTCCTATAATGTCTCATTGGTGGCTCTTAATGTCAGCGGCTGATATGATTTGTGTCTCTTGTTTAGTTGCGTGAGTGGCGTCTGGTCTCATCCCCTGAGATCCTCCGTAAGTCTCACATTGTTCTGCCGTTATTGATCGGCAGGAGGCTGGACTGGAGATCGTGTGTCTCTCTTCTTCTGAAATAACTGCTGTTGGATTCCTCTTTCACTCTTATGCAGCTCTAATAAAACACATTCGGTCACTGGACGAATGAAGTGGGTTCACATGCCATGCTGTCTACTGTCTACAAAGGCAGCTTCCTTCTAAGGCAGCATCTTTAGCGCATAAGCAGCTGATTTAAACAAGCTTCTCATGTGAGAGATGCACGTACAAATACAAAAAGTTTAAAAAAATTTAAAAAAAAAAGTATTTATTGATTTATTTCTCAAAGGATTATACTAAAAGGGCATTAATGGAGTATGGTGCTCAGTAATTTTGAGTTTTGCAGTTTTTGATCATGTGATCCTGATTCCTCATGATTGATTAATTTGCTAAATTTTTAATACATTTATTGATATATTTTGCTTCTGTAAATCTGTCTAATATTTTATTTCTAGTTTACATACTTGCATACATTAGTAATTAATTTTGCACTACATTCTTAATACTTTTTATATATTATTATTACTACTATTATTTTTCTTGCATGCCAATAAAGCACTCTTAAATTGAAAATATAAATTGACATATTTTTTATTTATAGAAGCTAATATATCAATTTCCCAACTCAAAATTGATTTTTTGTAATACAGACATGAAAATAAAATATATGAAATTCTATAATACCAAAAATATTAAATTATATATTAATTATACAAAGTATATATATATATATATATAATTATTTATTTCTATTTCTCTAAATATGTAATTAAATAAAATTATACAATGTTTATATTCACACAATACATAAAAATATATGAAGAATGTATTTTGTATAAAGAATGTATAAATGTATTATATTTACTCATTTGTTGATTTTATGTATGTACATATGTAAACTATAGGCTAAAATATAATTAACTATTGGTTTATCAATATATTTGGTACTAAATTAACTATATATATTAATTGTGTAAAGTGTATACTTTTATCATTCTTGTGCGGTCAGAGATGATGAAAATAAGTTAATAAATAAAAGTTCTATCAGCATGATTATTCACAAAAGCTCCTAAATAGCGCACGACTGAATACTGATCAATGACCGAGAGAGTTAATCGCACCGTTAGCTGACTTCACGGCTTTTCTGAAGATGTCCAGATAGAAGTCGAACCCGCCTCACAAACAACAACATGGACATCCTGCGAGAGAGCACCAAACTCTTCTGCTTTTCCTTTCTTTGTCCACATATGATTCTCTCTCTCTCTCTCTCTGTCTCTGTCTCTGTCTCTCTCTCATGTTTCAGGAAAACCCCCTCTCTCTCTCCTCTCTCTCTCTCTCTCTCTCCCCTCCCCCTCGGTGGCATTTCCTCCTCCCCCTCTCAGGCACAGCTGCCACACACACACACACACACACGCTCATCTGTAGGAGCGGCAGACAGCATTAGGGACGCGAGCGGATCCCCGTCCCACGTTCAGACGAGCATCCCTCCTATTTAAGGTCCGTTGGGTCCCGTGTTTCTCTCCCGGACTCGAGCTTCTTCACCTTATAAGGATCAAACCCGGCTGACTGGAATGTCAGAGTTTGACGTCCCAGACGCTGGGATGATGATGATGAAGATGATGGGTCGTTCAGGACTGAGCGATGAGGATCTAGTTTAAGTCCCGGAGTTTTTATTCTGCGTGGTTCTCGTTCATGCCTGGCGTTACCTGCAGGTCACCGGGTGAGTGTTGTTTTTGGCGGCCTGTTTTAATTTTAGTTTTAGTCTAGTCTTTGTGTGAAGCTGTCATTTTAGTTTTTGTTAGTTTTAGTCACGTTCATGCTCTTTTTAGTCTAGTCAAGTTTCAGTCAACTAAAAGTCTGAGCATTTTAGTCAGAATTATCCATGACTATTTACGTCTAGTTTTAGTCGACGAAAACTGATGACATTTAGTCTAGTTTTTATTCCATGGAAATTGTCTTTAGTAATTCAATTCTATTTAACCCAGTCAATATAGTATAAGTACCTAGTAGAATAGACGAAACCAAAATTTTCTTTTAGCCAAACCCATTTCAAACAAGGTTATCTTTTTATATTATTGTTACCTTATAGACTCAAGAATACATCCATTCCAGACACGGAAGATGCTCTGATTTGAATTTACAACATTTATTTTACCAAGCAAACATGTTAGAAGTACACACATATAAATTTAAATAAAGACGAACCCCGGCTGGCCGGCCATCGGTCCCTTTCTCTGTGTCAGACTTAACTTTGTTTGTTGTCGTCTTCTAAATAATGCCGCGAGTGGGGCTTGAGGAAGTGACGTCACCTGCGTCTGCGCAGTGCAACCTGATGCAGCCCCTGAAGTGAGAAATACTGCAAAATAATAATAATAATGCGACTAAACGAGACGAAATAACGTTATAACATTTCGTTTCGTCTCGTTTTGGTCAATGCAAATGAAGAGACATTTTAGCATAGTTTTTATTTTGTAAACCACATTTAGTCTCGTTTTTATTCGTCAACAATATTGCATTATATTATGGTCATCGTCACATGACCAGCATTTACGGTGCGTCTCGTCTCGTTTTCGTCACGTGATAAAGGTTCGTTGACGACGATATTTAGTCATAATTTTCGTTGACGAAAGCAACACTACGGGTGAGTCTGTGCAGTGTAACAAGTAAATAGTTGAGAAAACGTAAAAAGAAATAAGGCAGCTTGATGCAGTGAGACTTCAGTTCTCTCAACAATAGCTTCTTAGTTCTTCTCAGTAAAGATACTTTGTTTAGCCAATGTAAATGGTCTTATTTTGCTAATAGAAAGATTCTTGTCACAGCAACTGAAACAACAATTGCTGTCATTGAGGTCATTTATTTTTCTCTGATGAGCTCTTTACATCACACTAACAATAGTGATAAAACAACAAACAGCAAAGCAATGATCCTATAGCAGAAACTGCGTAATTTATTCATGCTGCAGTGCATGCTGGGAACTCACAAAGCCTTAACATTTCAACAACAAACTGTTTGACTAGTTGGGACACCATTTGGGGTAATTTTGTTGGCCTGACAAGGGTTTTTATCAGTGCCTTCAAACGATTAATCGTGATTAATCGCATCCAAAATAAGTTTTGTTTACATAATATGTGTGTGGCCTGTGTATCTTATATTATGTTATATATATATATATATATATATCAATAATTCTCTCCTACAGTGGGGCAAAAAGTATTTAGTCAGCCACCACTTTTGCAAGTTCCTCCCACTTAAAAATATGAGAGAGCCTGTATTTCATCATAGTATAACCTCAACTATGAGAGACACTAGAAAAAAAATCCAGAAATCCCATTGTAGGATTTTTAAATAATTTATTTGCAAATTATTGTGGAAAATAAGTATTTGGTCAATTACTAAATTTAATCTCAATACTTTGTTATAAACCCTTTGTTGGCAATGACAGAGGTCACACGTTTTCTGTAAGTCTTCACAAGGTTTTTACACACTGTTGCTGGTATTTTGGCCATTCCTCCATGCAGATCTCCTCTAGAGCAGTTATGTTTTGGGGCTGTCGCTGGGCAACTTGGATTTTCAACTCCCTCCAAAGATTTATGGGGTTGAGATCTGGAGATTGGCTAGGTCACTCCAGGACCTTGAAATGCTTCTTTCGAAGCCACTCCTTCGTTGCCCGGGCTGTGTGTTTGGGTTCATTGTCATGCTGAAAGACCCAGCCACGTTTCATCTTCAATGCCCTTGCTGATGGAAGGAGGTTTTCACTCAAAATCTCACGATACATGGCCCCATTCATTCTTTCGTTTACACGGTTCAGTCGTCCTGGTCCCTTTGCAGAAATCAGCCCCAAAGCATGATGTTTCCTCCCCCATGCTTCACAGTAGGTATGGTTTTTCTTTGGATGCAACTCAGCATTCTTTCTCCTCCAAACACGACAAGTTGAATTTTTTCCAAAAATTTCTATTTTGGTTTCATCTGACCATATGACATTCTCCCAATCCTCTTCTGGATCATCCAAATGCTCTCTAGCAAACTTCAGATGGGCCTGGACATGTACTGGCTTAAGCAGGGGGACACGTCTGGCACTGCAGGATTTGAGTCCCTGGCGGCGCAGTGTGTTACTGATGGTAGCCTTTGTTATTTTGGTCCCAGGTCTCTGCAGGTCATTCACTAGTTTCCCCCCGTGTGGTTCTGGGATTTTTTTTGCTCACAGTTCTTGTGATCATTTTTGACCCCACGGGGTGAGATCTTGCGTGGAGCCCCAGATCGAGGTAGATTATCAGTGGTCTTGTATGTCTTTCCATTTTCTAATAATTGCTCCCACAGTTGTTTCTTCACACCAAGCTGCTTACCTATTTTAGATTCAGTCTTCCCAGCCTGGTGCAGGTCTACAATTTTGTTTCTGGTGTCCTTTGACAGCTCTTTGGTCTTGGCCATGGTGGAGTTTGGAGTGTGACTGTTTGAGGTTGTGGACAGGTGTCTTTTATACTGATATACTTTTTCAAACAGATGCCATTTATACAGGTAACTGGTGGAGGACAGAGGAGCCTCTTAAATAAGTTTGTTACAGGTCTGTGAGAGCCAGAAAATCTTGCTTGTTTGTAGGTGACCAAAAAATTTTACCGAGGAATTTACCAATTAATTTCTTTAAAAATCCTACAATGTGATTTTCTTGATTTTTTTTTCTGTCATTTTTGGTCTCTCATAGTTGAGGTAATCCCTATGATTAAATTACAGGCCTCTCTCTCTTTTTAGTGGGAGAACCTTTGCACATTGGTGCTGACTAATCTTTTTTGCCCCACGTTATAGATATTTATATATATTCTATACACACACACCACATCGTATAGATTTGAAAATATTTTACATGTATATGCTTATATAATTAGCTTATATGCGTATAAATATATTTAAGATGTAAGCATAGCATATTGTTTTCAGAACTGTATAGAATAGATATCATTAATCTTATACACGCATGTGGTGCGTATAGATATATATATATATCCCTACACTAATAAATATACAAATGACACACACACACCCCCCCGTAGATTAATGTAAACAAACTTATTTTGTATGCGATTAATCGATTGACAGCACTAGTTTCAAGAAAATAGCTTTTTTTTTTAGTATTTGAGACTCAAAAGGTTTCGTAAACTGGAAAAAGTGCAGTTGCATTTTTTTACAGTGTGTGTTATGAGCTCTGAGCTGCAGTGTTCCTGGTTTTCTGAGCATCATGTTCATAAGGAGGATATTTCAGCTAGAAATTTTTGCGTTTGGTAACTTGACGGGCTGGATCGCGGGAGTCCGGTGTCGTTTAGGAATGAGGTTTCTCAGAGTTTTCCTGTACATATGATGGCCAATAATTCATTCCTGGTTCCTCATTCAGTCTGAGGGTCTTCTGTGGGATTTCAAAATGCTTGTTTGCTCTCGTAAACTTACTCTCTCTCATTTGAAAGTATGTTGCATTCTTATGATGTTTGTACATTTTTAAGAAAGTCCGTGCAAGTCAGTGTTATTTTTGTATTATTTATGTAATAATTCTGACATTTTGAAGTAGCTTGTATATTTAATTTTAATTTGTTTATTTTTCAGTAATTTTATGTGATTCTTGTCTTTTTTAAATTTAATTTTTCTTTGTTTTAAAAATAACTATTTAGGTTTATTGTGTTTTTATTTTAGTTTTAGTTCATTTCTATAGTTAGTAATTTTAGTACTTAGTTGCCCAGGTAACATTTCTTATCAAGTTTTTTTTTTATTTAGGTTTATTGTGTTTTTATTTTAGTTTTAGTTCATTTCTATAGTTAGTAATTTTAGTACTTAGTTGCCCAGGTAACATTTCTACAAGTTTTTTTTTTTTTTTCTTCGTAATTCATGTTTTGTTTGATTGAAAATGTTTTCTGTTTTTAATCTTTAGTATGTATTTACAGGTTAGTAATTTTAGTTGTGCAACTCTTAAACTTGGTTTGTTGTATTTTTAAAAGATGCACATGGAACGACTCGACTGCTACATAAATATTAGACATTTAATTACTGTTTTGAAAGTAGCATTTATTTCTTTTTATTTTTTAATTTAATTGTGTTAATTTTAGTCATCTTGTTTTTGTGCTTTGGCGATTTTTTATTTTTATTTATTTTTTATTTATTTATTTATATTTTTTCCGGTTTAGTTTTCATTCAGTTTTTTTTTTACTTCCGTTTTAGTTTTAGTTCAGATAAATTTTTTGTTTATTGCCAGTTGCTTCCATAAACTATAATGCTTATCTTATTTAGTTGTTATAAACGGTAACCTCTTTTCATATTTATTTATTTTATTTCAGCTTTATTTCAATTAACTAGTTTGGTTTTAGTTCTGTTTTAATTATTTATGTTTCCAATTATTTTATAATAATAAAAAGTGTAATCATTTCTAATTAATTCAGTTAATTTATAATTTTAGTGCTTCAACTTATTTCTTTTTTTTTTCAAAACGTTTTTCATCCATTAATATTTGATTTCAGCTTTAACAAAAATATTTTAAAACATTTAGTTTAAGTTATAAAGCTCCGATGCAAATTTCACAGACACAGAGGCAGTAACTGATGCGAAAGTTGTATTTGCAAGAGTTGCATGAGTTTGGCTGTGTCTTTAAGGCGTCGTTCTGATTCAGAGTGAAGTTGAATGGCATGTCTGTTTTTATAAAGCATGCACACGAGACCGTGACGTCCTGCACCCTTCACAGTGCGTACTTCAAGTGCCCTTCATAGTAAGTAGGGCAAGTGATGCTCGCTTTGAGACGGGATTGGCCCAGTGTTCCCACTCGCGTTATGTTTGATGTTGTTGTTTGCATGTCTGTTAGTTTGATTGAGGGCGGTTTGTTGTTTGATCTCTGGGTTTTTTTGTTCGGTTGGTTTTGTTTTTGTGTTTTTTTTGGGGTTGTTTGGGGTTTTGTTTTTTTTGTGTCTCCTCTCTTTAATGGAGGATGTTATTATCTCTTATCATAAACACCAGAAGCATGCAGAAGCGTCGGTCTCGGAGTCGTCGCTTTTGGTCGGAATGCGGACTTGCGGTTCTTGTTGTTTTGGGGGGTCATGTGACCTAGGCCGTGTTGTGGGCCGATTGCCAGCTGTAGTATATAGCCTGTCGCGAGGCCCCCCCCTGACTCCCATCCTGAGCAAAATGCCCCACAGCTCATCCGCTGACCCAATGACCTTAACCCGACCGCCGCCCGCCCGCCGCAGAGCTGGAATTGTGGTCGTGATGATTTGACCGGATCAGCCGAGGATGCGATCTAGACAGTGACGGCATGATTGTTCGCCATATGGAGGGCTTCTCTTTTTGAAACCCCTGAGGTGTGTTTTGGGATGATGTGAGGATTGGAATGGACGCTCAGCAGACTAACCCAGAGTTATTTTATTGGTTCAAATAAAATAAACAGGATGTAGGGACTATTTATTTATATGAAACAGGTTTTTAGGTATAAGTGAGTGTATATATTGGTATAGTTTTTTTTAAATATTTTTTTATATAGTTTTATATCTATATATATAATATATATATATATATAATATAAATATATATATATATATATATAATCTCTTATATATATATATATATTATAGATCATCGAAAATTGTATTGTAATTCTCTTTATTTTTTTTCTTTATTCTATTAGATATATATTTAATAATTATTAGAGAATATAATATAGTTGAATAACAATACAGGTGTTTTTTTTTTTGAGCACAATTTTAAAAAAATAACTTGGCACAATTAGAAGAAGCTGAGATGAATTCATTTTTATGCTTTTTTTTAAATGCTCCAAATGATAAAACGCAGATTATGTATAATTAAACGTAATAGATACCAATAATATTATTAGAGCCACCATGTAATTGAGTAAAAAATGGTTGATTCGTTATCATTTTTATTATCTTTCCGGACAGTGGTAATGGTATTAAATTAATTCGATTTATTTAACTTTTTATTTCGGCGTGTATAAATAAAAATTATTGTGGAATAAAAATAGAGAACAAAATATATAAAAATATATAAGAATAACATAAATTGTGTTCTATTTTGATATGTTCACACTTTTTTTTCTTCCGGTCAGCAAAATAAAACAAAATCTGAAAATATTAGTTCTATTAATCATCAGTCATAATGCAGAAACTTCTAATTTCTGTTAAAGCTGCTTTGTTTTTGTGATCAATGTCATATATATTAAAATGTGAACTAAAACTATGAGTTTTTTTTATTTACTGAATAGTAAATAAAACTGTACGTGTTTTGCACGATTCGTGTCAAAATACAATCAAAAATATAAAAAATATATTAATTAAAGAATGTTAATTAATAAAGCCTTATAATAAACACAGAAGAAAAATATGTATACATTTAATAACTAAAGATTTTCTAATAGTAAATATTTTGTTATTAATTTTTAATTTTACAGTGTGCTTGACTTTAAGCGGCTGGTGAAGATCGTGAGTGAGCTGCAGGTGCTTGTGTGTGATGCTGTTACATATGTGTTGCTCAGGTATTCGTTATTAGTCCTTGATTTGTCTCGTCATCCACCGTCACTCATCTTCGTATACCAGACCTGTCAGAAGTCAGAGAAGACCACGGGACGGGAACCGTGTTGTGTTGGTGTTTGTGGTCGTCAGTGTCTTAAGGAAGGAGGAAGATCAGGCCCGTTCGTTTTTCCGTTCGGCGGTTTCGTTAGTTTAATAGAAGACAGAAGGTGTGAATTCGCGCCAGATGTGAACTGCCTGGAAGCGGGCTCCTTCCAATACATGTATGTGCGGTCTGCTGCATACTCCTGGAAGGCAACTGTCTTCTAAGTCAGAATCCTGATTCTGAAATACAAGGCTCGGTTAACCGTGACTGGTTTGAAGTGCGCTCCAAAGACAGTAAAGTTATAGTTGTGTGCATTGCATTGGGGATGCATTCTTATGAAGGAACTAGGTTTGTTGAACGAGCTACTGCTTTCTCTGCTTAAATCCCTCTCCTCTCCTATTTCGTCATCTGTTCTTATGCATTATATATTCTGTCGGCTGTTTTTAAACCTGCTTCAAACCTATCTCTTTGCATTTTCCCTTTTTCCTTGCTCTTTTATTCTGTGTTGGTTTTAATAAGCATCTCTAAAGTATCTGCTGGTCGTAGTAAAGGAATCTGCAAATGGATTTTACTCACCCACTGTTAATTCAAACACATATCTGTCTATCATCTATCTATCTATCTATCTATATATCTTATTATACTATGACTATTTCGTCTATCTCCTATATATCAATCTATATATCATCATCTGCTATATGAATATTGCTATCTAGCTATCTATTGACGATTCTTTCTATCTATTATCTATCTATCTATCTATATATCTGACTATGTATTTCTTATTATCTATCTATCTATTATCTATTATTATCTAATCTATTATCATTCTACTAAGTTCTATCATATCGTTCTATCTATGCTTCTCCGTATTTTTTTAAATTGTGGTATATGGTGATTTTATTTATTATTTTATTTTATTTAACTTGTTTTTTAATAGTTTTAGGTTGTTACTAACTCGGGTTGCAAAGGGGTGAAAATTCCAGTAACTCCAGGGGGACAGAGGAGAGGGAACTTTCCAAAATCCCTGAATATTCAAAAAAAATCTTGAACGTTTACAAATTTCTGGAATTTTCAACCTTGTGCACCTATTTGGTTACCGATAGCCCACCCTGCGAGTTAAGTTTTGGACTGGCCCTTTGTGTTTTATCGGTCCGCAGGTGGGAGATGGGTGGGATGTCGTGAATCTGTCGGGTGACTCTGGTGCCGATGGGAGCTGCTGCAGCATCATGAGCTGCCATGATGCCGGAGGGCGCCGGCGCTACGAGGACTCGGAGTTCACGTTGCGCGTGTATCCCGGCGCTCTGTCCGAGGGCACCATCTACTGCCCAGTCTCGGCGCGGAAGGTGACGTCGGCGGCGGAGGTCATCGAGCGCGTCATCGAGCGGCTGCAGCTGGACCGCGCGCGCCTCTACGTGCTTGCCGAGGTCAAGGAGTTCGGCGGCGAAGAATGGATCCTGAACCCCTGCGACTGTCCCGTGCAGCGCATGATGCTGTGGCCGCGCATGGCGCTGGAGAACCGGCTGGCTGGAGAGGATTACCGCTTTCTGCTGCGCGAGAAGGATCTGGACGGATCCATCCGCTACGGAAACCTGCAGATGTGGCTTCGTGTAACTGAGGAGCGGCGACGGATGGTGGAGCGCGGACTCCTCCCGCAGCCTCCGTACGTCGACGATCTCTGCGCGCTGCCCGATCTAAACGAGCGGACTTTGCTGGAGAACTTGCGCGGACGCTTTCGCCAGGAGAAAATTTACACGTACGTCGGCGGGATCCTGATCGTCGTCAACCCCTTCAAGTTCCTGCCCATCTATAACCCCAAATACGTTAAGGCAAGACACTGCAGGCAAAAACGCAGTTTTTTTTTTTTATTAGGGCTGGGAGTCCAGAGATGGGCAGTATTTCAAAAACATGTATTTGAAATACAAAATACTACTTTGTATTTAAAGCTGCAGTCCGTAACTTTTTTTTTTTTGGTATCCATTCTTATTAAAAATGGTCCGGAATCAATATTTGAGCAAGTACATAACCAGCCAGTGTTTGAAACTATCTCCTTACTTTAGCCCGATTCACAACGGTTAGCTTATAATAATGTTTTCTAATTTGAGTGGTATGGGTAGGTTTTCGCGGGAAATTCGAGCATGGCACTGCGTCATTACGTCACGTCTGTAAACATAAAGAAGTTGTCCCGGCTACTAGACTATCGCATGTGAGGATCCTGCCGGTGGCCAATCGTTTATAGCCTTTTCTCACAGCAGCCAGAATAATTAATTGTATCATTTTGATGGCGGATTGTAATCCAGAAAGGATTGTGTGTTTATAAGTTTTAAAAATAAATCACGGGGTTAGCGCTGATTATTGATTTATTGTAATGCTTTTTTCCTCTGTTGGTCAGAACAAACGGGGCAGACTTGTTACTTGTTCAGATGACAATATCCGGTGAAAATTCTTATTTGAGTCATATTCCAAGACGTAGGCTAGAAGTACAGTAAATATCCACACCGGTGCGGTGATTGACTGCCACACATACTCTTCAGAACCTTAGATTCATCTGCGCTGGAGCCGTGCCGACTCACAACCCACGCAAGCTAAATAATTTCGCACACAGCTGCATTTCCAGGTTTTCAAACAGAGATGGCGCCAAAGAGGCAAACGTACTGACTGCCCAGCTGTAAATACATTTGGGAAAAAAAATCTAATGCTATTTGCAGGTAAATACAGTTTAATCTTAGCAGTTTGAATTTCAAAAGCATAAGGTCACTCTTTATTAAACATAAAGGTGCTGCTAAAAAGGTCGTTAAACAGCAAATGCATAGTAGAAGAACCTATTTTGGTTCCACCAAAGAAGCATTCAGTCAAAGGTCTTTACAGAACCATCTCTTGATTACATTTTTATAATCTGAAGACTTCTTCGCCCACAAAGAGCTTTTTGTGAAACAAAGTTTCTTCGATGTTTAAAGGTTATTAATGGAACCATTAGACAAAAGGTTATTGGATGGACCGAAATTCGTGAAGCTCACAATACATGGATTTGAAATACTATTTTGTATATTTTAAAAAACTTGGGAAAAAGTCCATGTATTTTGGTAATTTTTAAAAATACAGTAATCTTAGTATTTTGTTGTTGTACTTGTGATACAGGAAATCAGCACAGTCTAATAAAGAGGCTTGATTGGCCCAAAAATTATTTTGAAAATACAAAAAACTAAGATTAATGTCTGTACTACAAAAATAGAAATAGTATTTAATAATCGATGCATCGGATTCGTGGATGATTATTAAGATTAGCGAGAAGGCATCGCAACTCTCTCTCGAATCGATTCTGAGCTTGGTTTTTAACAGCAGATGGCGCTGCGTGCTTTAGAAACGGCCGTACTCTGCTCGCTTCCAGTTCCTTACACACGCACCATTTGAACCTAAAATAATCATTCATACAGTTTGAAAAGGTTGAAGCGAATTACAAGGAAGTTCACAGTGGGCTGTACAGAATCTAACGTCATAAAAAGGTCAAGTACATTTAACCAATTACACGAGTCAGCGAATGCTCTTCTTCGTGACCGGTTGAGTGTGGGTTAAAATCTAGCATAGAGGGGAGGCGCCAGATGCTAGTTAAAAAACTAAGCTCAGACCGATTCCAGAGTGAGTCGCGAGCATTCGGAAGATCTCAGAATCGCCACGAATCAGATGCGCATCGATTTTATTGTCCCAGCACTATGCTTCAGCACTTGTCAGTTTTGAGATTTTGGGCTTTTTGGTTTTTCAGATTAGTGGAAAGAAAACATCTGAATACAACTTTTTTTAAGTTCTTGTATTAGCATTTATCTATTGCGTCTGGAGAGTGAGTGAAAATATAATATCTTTAAAAGGCCGTTTTCTCCAAAATGAGATTTTTGTTCCTTCAATGAGCCCAAACTCTCCACTTCAGTTGCACTTACATACTTTACAATAAAACTTTACAGTTTTATTACAATCTATATTCTGAAGGTTTTTACAGGGGGGCTTGTTCCTATGTGACCCCTGCAGCACAAAAGCCGTGTTAAGTCGCTGGGGTATATTTGTAGCAATAGCCAACAATACATTGTATGGGTCAAAATTATCGATTTTTCTTTTATGCCAAAAATCATTAGGATATTAAGTAAAGATCATGTTCATTGAAGATATTTTGTAAATTTCCTACTTGTAAATATATCTAAAACAACTTAATGTTTGATTAGTAATATGCAGTGCTAAGAACTTAATTTGGACAACTTAAAAGGCGATTTTCTCAATATTTAGATTTCTTGGCACCCTCAGATTCCAGATTTTCAAATAGTTGTATCTCAGCCAAATATTGTCCCATCCTAACAAACCATACATCACTGTTAAAAAAATGGACCCTTATGACTGGTTTTGTGGTCCAGGGTCACATATACAGTATAATTTGCCTGGTTTTATACAACATTTTATTCTTAAAAATTTAATTATTTTTCTGGCTGTTGTCAATATTCTCTGATTTATGAAGTCCCCTCTGTAAAAACATTTGAGTCTAATATGTCTGCAAAGTCAAACAAGAATTTTGAATCTGGCTTTATCCAATGTAGAGATTTTTGTTCTAGAAATGTATGCAAATTAGCGCATATTTAATAAGATAATGCCTCCTTTGCATATTTAAACATAACAGTTCAGAAAACATGTAATACAAAAGATGTTTATAATTCTTAATGTAATCAATCAACTGTGTAAGTATGGTGATATTTATTAGTAAATTTTTTTCCCTATTCACCTGGGGTGTCTCTCCTTTAGATGTACGATAAGCAGCGGCTGGGGAAGCTGGAGCCGCACATTTACGCGGTGGCTGACGTGGCGTATCACGCCATGCTGCAGAGGAGGAGGAACCAGTGCATCGTGATCTCGGGAGAGAGCGGATCAGGAAAGACGCAGAGCACCAACTTCCTCATCCACCACCTGACGGCGCTCAGCCAGAAGGGCTTCGCCAGCGGCGTGGAGCAGATCATCCTCGGGGCCGGACCTGTGCTGGAGGTGAGGATGGGCTTTAGTGCTGATAAAGCGTGCTTCGGTGCCTCGTTTTGCTGCTGTGATCCGTGAATGCTGGTTTTACTGTCTTTGTGTATTAATTAAAGTAGGGCTGTGCGATGTATATAGTCTGCGATAATATCGTAATTGTTGTTTTAACGATGTGCGATTTGACATTATCGAGCATTTTGCAAAAACAAAACAAAACGCCTACAGAGAGCACGCTTTACGTGAAGTCTAGAGTAGTGTGCATATGCATTTAGAGTGTGTTCTTTCACTGCAAGATTCAGTCTATTAAAAAATATTTACAATGATCACAAATTCAAGACTTCATATAGTTAATCAATTTCACACGAAGAATGCCGTTTTTCTCCAAAAATTACTGTGATTTCAAATGTGATATTGATTTTAATTAATAAAATCAAAGAAGTTAATTAAGAGACTTAAGGCCTGTTCACACCAAGCACGATAACTATAAAGATAACGATAAAGATATAGTTCTAAAAATCATTCTCAATATTAAAGAATAGCAGTTCACACCACAACTATAACGATAAAGGCACAGAGAAACGATATCATTGGAATCACTTTCAGAACGATTTTTTTCCCAGCTGATGAACGATAAAAACATTGACAGCCAATCAGAATCCATCCTGCTGTGACGAGCTCAAGAGTTTACAGCGGCAGACGCAGGGATGAGATAACAGACGATTAGCTTTGCTGGTGGGGGACGGGATTAATAGCGTGAGCTTTTTAGTTGTAGGGTCTGGGTGTGAACGGGGCTTTACACCGTATGCTGTCTTTTGCTCTATTCGAATAAAATAACCAAACACAGCACCAGCGAGCGTTTGCGTCTATGAGGAACATGACGGGTAGCTGTTTAATTTTTTTAATATAATTTCAAATATCAGTATTCAACGTTTTTGGTTTAATATATCAAAACATTATTTATGCATCTGTAATTACAATTTGGTTAAATGCATTCATGTCCTGCATTAAGCAGGGTGTAAATGCATCTAAATGCCACTTCAGCTGCTTCTGTTTCTTCTGCAGTGAAAAGATGGAGTTTGTTGATACTGATTTAATTTGAATGGGAACAGACTCATTCTAATTGACTGATTAAATGTAAGAATTTGATTCAAAAGATAATGCACACTTTTAGAAAAATGGCTTTATAAAAGTAAAAATGCCCATAAAATTTAAAAATCAGTTTAAACTTATTGGAAAAGATTAATTTCTATCACTGCTGTGAACTGACCACCACACATAATATGAAGAATATGAAAAACTTTAGGAGTCAGCTGTTTATGGCAGTCCTTAAAGGTCACATATTTTACACCTTTCTGGAGTTTTATTTTAGGTTTTGATGTCCTTAAGAATATATATTTGCGGTGTAAGTACCAAAAGCCATGTCAATATATTTTTACAGCTCCTCTTTCAGGAGCTCTGCTGAGAACAGGTCGGTTTTGGCCTGTCTTATTAATATTCATGAGCCTCTCTTCTGGTTGGCCTGTTGTTTTCTGAGTGACGCAAGGCCAGGCCAACCACAGGTAACTAGGATCACTGACGTCACAGCGCTAGCTGGAGGCAGAAAAACAAAGGAGAAACTGGAGGCGGCCCATTCAAACCAGCACAGATTCGGCTACATGAGGAGCTTAAAATATCATCTTGTTGTGATGTTGGGTGCCAGAATCGACGTAATACAGCCTCAAATTAGAAATTTGATCGCATATCTGCTGCCACTTCCAGACAAAAAAACAACGACAGCTGTGGTTCCAACGTGATAAAACGAGTGGACTGGACAGAAACGATCGTTAAAAATGCTCACGTTTGCAGCGCACACTTCTTGTCAGAAAAGGTTAAATAAAGTATTGTTTTTTGTTGTTATGGGCGCGTCTACAGATTTATTTGCAATATGTCTATGTTTCTTGCATATCACGATTATGTCATGTATGAAATAATGTCTTTGTGCATGCGTGTAAAACAACAAACTGACGATTTATATATAATCATTTGTAATTGTATATACATTGTTGTGATTAATTGTGGCTGGAACAATAATGTAGCTGTAAAAATAGTTTCCTGCTGAAATTGAAATGTATATACATCTTCATCATGACTAGAAGATGGTGAGTTTGTCTTTACTATACACATTAGATGTGACCCACCTCATAGTAACAATCCTTTCGATCGGCCATCTTGAGTGAGAGTGTAACGTACCGGTCGGCTCTGATATGGTTTGTGTGGTTAAAAAAAGTTTAACATTTTCGAAAGTTACCGTGTTGGTGTTGTTGCTCAGCAATGGCATGGACTCGATGTTGTCTGGGGGTTTGGCAAAAAGAGAGTGGAACTGTGGGCGGTGCTCGGGGTGGTGACTGAAGGCGGTGACTGTGTAGTTCTGACGCCAACTTTTTACAGAAGTCACAACGGTTCATGAAAAATCACAGCTACTTTATGCAGGCTGAGTGCATTTTACTGTGGACTGACTGTTTTGAAACTTATATGGTAGTTAAATAGCCCCTAGACCTCAGTTATCGTGAAAAAAGCCAGGAAATTTCAGATTTGACAATATGGGACCTTTAAGACCATCAGCACACGTAACACGCTCGCCAATAAATCTAAGCTAATTATCATTATCGATAAAATCCCAGAAAATATTGAGATTTTTTTTTTTGTCAATATCGCACACCCCTTACTTGGAGTAGGGTGCTATGATTTCCACGATGCGGAAAACGCGGACAGAATCGCGGAATCCATTCATATAAATGGAATTTACTGTATGAATGTCATGGAATTTGTCAAAGTTTGGATGCATTAATCAAAAGTAGGTCAGTACACTTCAATCAAATCGCGATATGGACCAGTATCTGTAAATATTATAAATTATAAATATTAAGCAGCAAAAAGACGTTAAATAAGAATCCTCCATGTTCTGTGTCTGTGTGAATGAATGGCGCGGATGCACGGTTTTGTTTACTACACACATACTGACGCTAGCGGTGATTTCAGCATCTGCCGTCTCGCTAAATGAGGACACAAAATCTACCTGTATTTATTTAGTGCTTTTTACAATACAGATTGTGTCAAAGCAGCTTTACAGTATCAAATTCATTCAAAGCATTTTACCGTTTCGTTTGAGAAAAACGGTCATATCATATACACACAGAAGTGTAAAGGTATCCACGGCAAACCCGTCAAAATAAAAGTTCGGTTTAACTTGAATAAATTGTGTCAGAAATATATTATTGTGCAGTAACAATTTACGTAATACTACTACTACTAAATTATTAAAACGTAATTTTTTAAGGAGTAATCACAATATTTCTCCCATGTTTTAATTTTCATACTAAACCCCCTTTGTTTTTTCAAAAATAAAGTTGTTGTTTCTTTTCATTTGATTAAAAGATCAATTAAATGACTGTTTTATGCCTTCATTTGATAACCTGGAGGTAAGAACGGGCTGAGAAAGCAGGTTTCCGCGCCTCGTTTAGTTGCTGTGATCCGTGAATGATGGGTTTGCTGTCTTTGTGTGTTACTTACATACAGAATAGATCGGAATAGTGGATTGGAGTGGAATGAGTGAGATTAAGTACCTGTCCGAGCTGCAGAAATACTGGAATTTGGCTGGTTGATAATATGGTGGTCATGTTATTGTGCCAAGTGCATTCAAAAAATTAAGTAAAATTAGATTTTTATATATAATTGGTACATAAAAACCAAAATGTCATTCTTCTTGCTCTCATTATGACACTTTATCACTGAGAAAACTGACACTAGCGCACCATTCAGCCCACAAATCTGACTGAACGTCACAGAGCTGAAGTTTGGGCCTAAAAGCATCTGACAAGCTTCTCTTTTGGACATGAAGTGATGGGTTGTTTAGACGAACTGCTGTATTTTGTGCGCAGTGTTCCTCGCTCAAGTGTGTTTGCACCAAACGCAGGAGCTCAGATCCTGCTGTTTGGACGACATAAATAAGAGTGAAAACCGCAGAAAATATGCTGTGTTTATGCGGCATGTCGCTTTAAACAGAAATAGAAACACTGGCTCTTCGTACAGTTATGACAAGTATTTCAGCACTCTGTGTGTCTGTGTGTGTGTTGTGGGTGTGTGTGTGTGTGTGTGTGTGTGTGTGTGTGTGTGTGTGTGTGCGCGTTTCAACACATACCATACTGACTTGTAACTCGGATTCTTCTTGACTTGCCAAAAGCGGACTGTATTTGTCGGACACGCATGTCAGTGGTCTCAGATTTAACACGGATACGGTGTGTGTAGCACACACACTGTATATACTTGTTATAGTATAATATATATGCATTATACAGGTTAGTGTATGTAATAAGCAACAAGCTTTGTATCAGTGTTATTTTAGAAGTGTTTATATACTATTATACTGCGAAATGCATGCATTTTAGGTTTTATAAATAATTTGAATTTGTTTTAAATTTTAATAATTAATTACATTCATTTTTTTTTCAGTTTTCATATTTATTTCCCGTAAATTCAGTTAGTTACCGGTGCAATTTTCCCTTTTTTCATTCAAAGTTTTTCAACTAATATTCAATTTTAGTTTAAGTTTTAGTAATTTAGTTTTTTTTAAACATTAAGTAGGTTTCATTAATTTCAGCTTTAGTTTCAATTTGCTTCAATTTAAACTTGTTTCATTTTGTTGCCAAGGCATTTAAAGTTTAGTTTTTTTAATTTTAGTTTATTTTTTGTATTTTTTTATTGTTATTACTGTTTATAGTTAAGTCTTTCATCTTACATTTATATTTTATTTCAGCTTTATTTCAATTAGAAATCATCTTTTAAAGTTAGTACTTTAAGTACTTTTTTTGTACTTTTTGTAGCATTTTTTTATAATACTGTTTACGTTTAATTTACTTCAGTTTTAGTATTTATTTACAGCAAGTAATTTTACTACATCAGCTCAAACATAGATTTGCCAAGGAATTATTTCAAATTTGGATTTAAAGTTTTTCCATCTAATATTTGTTATTTTGTTTTGTTTTTCAATTAAGTGAAATGTTTCAGTAGTATAATAACCCTGCTTTGCATGAGTGATTTGAACAGCCAGTTCAGAATCTGATTTTGCAGAAGTAACACTGGCACTGTGGCGGGAAACAGGGTTACCGTGGTAACCTTAACTATGACTTCTGCTTCTGCAGGAACTAAACAGCAGCATGATGTCATTGTTCATTATGCTGACTAGAGTTAGTGTTCATGTTTGATGTTGTTTAAGCTGATGCTCCTGACGGCTTGAGGTTCAACGCCCGTGACTTTCACTCAAACGAGGGACCGCACACACTCACGCACCCACACACACACAAACACACACACACACACACACACACACACACACACACACACACACACACACTCGCACTCACACACTCAACACACACACTCCTCACACACCCCCACACCACCCACACCTCACACACCACACCAGCACTCACACACTCCCTCACACTCTCACTCACACACTCACACACTCTCACACACTCCCACTCCCACTCACAACTCACAACACACACACACACACACACACTCCCACACACACCACTCTCACCCTCACACACTCACACACACACTCACTCACTGTCACACCCACTCACACACACACACACCTCACTCACCTCACTCACTCTCACACACACAGTCCACACACCTCACTCACTAACTCACTCACATCAATCACACACACACACACACACACACACACACACTCACGCACTCACTCACTCCCTCTCACACACACACACACTCGCTCACTCACTATTATATACACACACACACACACACAGTTTTTTTTTTGTGAAAAGTGGGGACATCCCAGAGGCGTAATGGTTTTTATACTGTACAGACTGTATAGTTCTATTGCCCTACTCCAACCCTACCCCTAAACCTACCCCTCAACAGGAGACTTCGTCTACACATATCCACACACACACACCACACACACCCCCCCCACACACAACACACACACACACACGCCGCTCACTCTCTTCGCTCCTCTCTCTCTCTCTCTCTCTCTCTCACACACACACACACACACAGACACACACACACACACTCTCTCTCTCACTCTCACACTCACTCTCTCACACACACTTACTCTCACTCTCTCTCATACACACACACACACACTGTACAGTCCACTTTAGTTTAGATTGTCCACTTTAGTTTAGATTAACGTGCAATCACATTACAGGGCATGTTAGTCATCCTGTGAGCAAACTAGCTTTAGTAACTCATGACTAAACACACACACACACACACACACATGTAAGGCCTGAAATGCAAGTATGCACACACACACTTCACACTATGCAAGTTATGCATTCTGAACGTGCAGTTATTGATGCAGAGCATGTTTGTGTTCTCATTAGTGATATTTCTCTTTCAGATCAACTGCTGTCACGGTGGAGCAACATCTGGAAGAGAACTTTTCTGAGCATGTTAGTTAGTTAAACTGTTTGGATTTGATTGACATTTGAAGGAAATACTCGTGGAAAATCTTTACAACAGGACTGCATGCAAAAAAAAAAAAAGCTTCTATCTAAATGAGGGCGTATCATAAACTCTGTATAATGAGAATGACTCAATCTACAGCCAATCAAAACCAAACGTTTTCTTTCTGAATCGTTTATATCTTTCAGTTTGTCTCCTGAAAGCAGCAATCGTCTGAGGAACAGTGTGTTAGAATGATTCTTTAAAAGAATCGCTTCAAAAGAGTCATTCTGAATCGGACCGCACTGCTTTAGCAGTATTATTTAGTGTTTCTTTCTCATTGTGTTGGTTTTATAATGCAGACCTGTGTAAAATAAGATTAGTTTTGGCTTGCGAATGCTTCAGTCTGTCTGTCGTCATGAATGTTGTCGACTCAGCAGGTTTGATCACACGTGTGGCTGAAGCAAACTGCAAGACTGAAGACAGACAGACGCTGAAGATTGTACACTTCTTGCACAACGCAGCCAGCTAAAGCTGCAGAACTACAGTAAAGCGGGTTCAGTTGTGTATGTGTGTTTTCATGTGCAAATGTCGTGGTAAACAACATGCATTTTTGGATAGGGTCAGATAACGGTTGATTTTGAGGGAATGCGTGTGGTATCTATCAGCCTTCAGAGACGAGTGCTTGATGTTTATACATTTCAGTCTCATGCAGAATGACATTTTTCCATTGGAAGTACCGTGATGTAACATGGAAATATAGTTGTTGTTTTTTCTATACCATGGAGTGGCATGTGAACACTGTAGTATACAATCATTCTCTACCATTACTTTTTGTCTGCAAATGTTAGAGAATATTTGAGAGGGATTTTTATTTTTGTATTTATTTTCCTTACATTATTATCATTATTCCTTATATGTATTATTATTATATTATATTATCACAATATATTCAAGCATTGAGAACTGCTTAACTAGTTTTGATTTTTTTGTTTCAAATTGTACTTTGTATATTTCAATATACTAATATTATTAAATTTTAATATAATACTATGACCCCCAATATTAGAATATGTGCATAATATACTATTTCAATCTAATTTATCTAATATATTTATCTAATACTTTCTATCATTAATGTATTTATATTTCCGGTTTTTTTATTTAAATTTTATTTACTTATTAATATAGTATAGTATTGAACTATAATATTTGTCATTTATATGGTGAGGTTTTTTATTAGAATATTTGAATGATATTTCTGTATACTGTTTCAAAGTAGAGTTAAATTATCATATGTATAGTTATATATTTGCGTTATATATATATATATATATATATATATATCTATACATCCTATGTACACAATATACTATAAATAAGTGTAATATCTATATTATATCTTTTTTTAGATATTTTTTTTTATAACACTATTTCACGTATTTCCATTCAGTTTAGTATGTTCCTATTAATATTAGTATATTGTTGAAAATATATTTTAGTTGGTTATTATGTATCAATATGTTTAATAAACTATATTAGATTGTAATTTACTTTTCAAATTTACTGTTGTAACTTGAATGAAGAACACATAAATACATTTTATTTATATTTGTTTATATTGATGTGATCAGTTGTTTTCTTCTGGATTCTGGAGTAGTCTGAGGGTCTCGTGGATGGTCACACTGGATCTCTGGTCAGCTGATTTCTTGTCTTTTCCTTCGTTGGTGGTTTGTGTCTGGTTTGGAACCCCTGTGTCTCTGGGCCAGCTTATGGGTTTAATGCAGACGTCTCCCAGTGACGTGCCCTCAGCCTGTCTTTGCTCCTGAGGGTATACGCTTTCTCTCTAGTACCTATGGAGAGATATCTAACTCAACGATGATCTGCTCTACGATCTGAACTGGTTTGGGTCAAGGGCTGTACATTTTCCAAACCGGTTGTCCAACAAAGATTAATTGATTGGAGCTTTTCTTTCTCCAGAATTAAATTAACAATTCTAGTGTTTGAATAACTTTTTTGTATCGAAATGGTGTCCATATCACAGAATAAGGCAAAATCATACTAATTTTCACTCGTATTATATATAAGTGATAAGGCTATGTCAATTAAATTGACATTATAATAAATTTTTGTTTTTTATCCTCTTAAAAAGAACCCATAATTGCTTGAAGACCAGATGAACCAAATATTGTCCGCAATCGTATGTTTAGTGTCTTCAGTGTCATCATTAAAAAATTTCTCTAGCTAGCATCAGACTGGATACCTTTTTGCCCATATTAGGTGATTTCCCTGGAGCGTGGGGTCAGCTGCTATTACTTTCTGCGATGCATGTGGAGTTGTGCGGCAGGGCGCCCTCGGCTTCCTTATGAATTAAACAGACATTACATTACGTGTGTACTCAGTAACGCTCACGTCACAGTCAAACAAACCCTCTTTTGTGAAAAATAGGAAAGATAGATGCGCTTCTCTGTCGCTTCTTAGTGGATGCTAAGATTCCCTGCATTATCGTCAGTGATATCGTTATCGCAATCAATACCGAGAATGATCGTGAATCTATGTTTTAAGCCCTATCGCCCATCCCTATCGCACAGCTCCTTAAGACTAAATAATGTCTAACATTAGCCATTGGCTATTAAATTCTTAGATTTTACACGCCAGTATGTGTGTGAGAGGCGTTGAACACAGATTTTCACTCGATAAACATGTTGACTGAGCGCTTGAGAGTTTCGCTCCCCGTCAAGCGATCTGTACTTTTTGGATGCGCTTAATGGATCATGTCATGTACTCAATGGTTGCGCAGTATGTAGCACGCAGCGCACTGTATTTGACATACCGTAAACTAGTGTGAGGCGCGTCGACTCGCCGTCGCTTTAACGTATCGCTGTGTTTTCTCACACATGCAAAGATAAGAGCGCGATCTTGCATACCATACCCACGCTGATCGAGCGCTACAGTGTTAAACCATATTCCTCTTTGTATTTTCCTGTCAAAAAACAGAGTTCATTTAGAATTAATTCAGCTTTTAAGAACACGCCAAGATACTCTGTTTCTCGCGTTGGGGCGGAGCTATGCGCGAACAGCTCTCGGTGGCTGGCGCTCACTTATTATCGTCCCCGTTTTTGATTTCAGCAAATCAGTTCGAGCGAGCGTTGACAACGTGATTAATATTCATGAACCGAGCAGATAGTAGTAGTGGTATTTTTTAATAATAATTACTATTACCTATGACCAGCAATATCTTAAACACCACCACCAGTCATTAAAATGACAAATATGCGTTCATTCATGGTTTCCAAGTTTTAGTTCTAATCACTAGTTCTATCATTAACTGGTGCTTAATTATCATAATATCATAATATAATGATTGATTGGCTGAAGTTAAGAGTGCACATTCCGTTATTTAAGAAGCTTTTCCATTTTACAAAGATAAGCTGATTGTTGGAATCGTGTGTGTGTGTGTTGTGTGAGAGTTGTGGTGTTGTGTGTGTGTGTGTGTGTGTGGTGGGGAGAGTGTGTGTGTTTTTAGTTTCTACCTACTTAACCATATTTTGGGGACAATTTGTACCCAAAAGTGAGCAAAACCTGACAAAATCGGCAAAAACCTAAATTTGTAGATGTCCTCATTTGTAAAACTGTTATAAAAATAAAGTAAACAAAGTTTTTTTTTTACTTTTGAAATTGTAAAAATGCAGAAAGATTTCTGTGAGGGGTAGGGTTAGGGTTAGGGTAGGGGTGGGTTAGGGTTCAAAATTGTATAACTATCTGTATATTAAAAACAATCGAGATTCTATTACTGTCCCCATTTAGTAGCTTAAGTAAAAAACTTGTGCTGTGTGTGTGTTAAAATATAATATCCTTCTGGCACAGAGTAAAACAAACAAATGTACTAGCCAATGGCGATTATATTGCCAAGGTGTGCGTAGAGGGTTGTACTGCTTTGTCCTCGGAGTTTATGGGAAACAGCTGTAATTCTGCTGTTCCATAAGCGCCACCTGCTGTCAGCGAGTGGATTTACAGAGACCTATATGTACATTCAGCACGTGTGCGGTTTCTGTCCTGGCCAAAACGACGCGAATTTGCACGCCCTGCTGGAAAACTTTGATTTGAAACTGTTGACCGTCGATGAAAAAACAGCTTATGTGATTCTACCATTTAAACACGTTCAGATGAGTTACTTGAATTAATTATTCGTGGAGCATAGAAATTACATATAATCAGTTTATTTAATCCCTTTATCATTTTGACGTATATCTTTCCTTTATTTAAAGGCTGAAATGTGAGGATTAAACTTTTTCAAAAGCTTTATTTGAACATTTACATTAGATATTTGAACATGCTATTAAACTGCTGTCAGTCAAGTTGTCATTTAAAATCCGGACATCATTGGTAATGTTATTGTTTTAGTGATTATGCAAACAAAAAGTCATTTTATTTGTTGTTTGTTGATTTGTAAATATAAAACTTATTGAAATGTTTTCAGTTCTTTTTGAACATTTTCATCTTAATTTTAACAAAACCGTGATAGTATTGATAATTTTGGTCACTATAACCATGATAAGAAATTTTCATACCGTTACATCCCTAACCTGGCTGAACCTGAACACTGTAATCTTGTGTTAGATTAGACGCGTTCCTCTTCACGCTTCCCTCTCGCGTTCTACAGAACATCTGTTATCTGTATCACACCCACATACAGTCTCTCTCTGTCATCTGAACACGCTGTACTGAGCAGAATCATTATTCCTGTGCTGCTTGGCAGGACTCGACTGGACGACACTCAGTGGCCTTTTATTACTGTCTGTCTTTTGCTCCGGCCCGAGTCTCACCGGCTGGACCGACAGGAAGCTGAAATCAACAGCACTTCCTGTCTGAGCTCTTGTTCCCATGGTTTGATCTCAGAAAAATCACAGATCAAAATATCTTTTCAGTGCATAGTAGTTAATGACACAGCATTTGCAACTTCCAAAATATTATTATTAATATTAGCTTTTCATATTCTTATTTTTACATTTTATTTATTTTTATACTTGTTACATATTTTGAATTTTTTAACTTGTATATGTTTATGTTTTATAATACTTCTTACATATTTGTATATTTTATGTATATTTATCTTTATTTGTTTATTCTGTATATATTTTTTGTTTTTAATACTTTAAGGGGTTACATTACTTTTTATATTCTTATTTTTTTTATGATATTCTATGTTTTTTTTATTTATTTCTCTATTTGTTATAAATATATTTCCTTTTTAATGCTTTAACTGAATTTGTATTACTTTTTATATTCTAATTTAATTTGTATTTATTTTTATACTTTTCCTTTATACTTTTATTTTAGTAATTGAAATGTTTCATATACTTATATTTTATCTTTTTTGTATTACCCTTTATATTTTTAGTCCTTTTTTTATAGTCATATTTTTAATTTATTTTATATTCTTGAGACTTATATATTTTTATGCTTTATTTTCTCTCTCTCTTCTCTCTCTCCTCTCTCTCTCTCGCTCTCTCTCTCTCTCTCTCCTTTCCTCTCCTCTCCTCTCTCTCTCTCTCTCTCTCTCCTCTTTTCTTCTCATCTCCTCTCTCCTTCCTCTCTCTCTTCCTCTCTCATCTCTCTCTCTCTCTCTCTCTCTCTCTCTCTCTCTCTCTCTCTCTCTCTCTCTTTTTCTCTCTCTTTTTTTTTCTCTCTCTCTCTCTCTCTCAATTTCAATTTTCAATTTCAATTTCAATTTAAGAGTGCTTTATTGGCATGACAAAAATTATACGTTTGTATTGCCAAAGCAATTGCAGCTGGAGTGCTTACAAATAGTACACATGTATTAACTGAAAGAAAAATAATAATATAATAATAATATATAAAAAGTATTAAACATGTAGTGTAAAATTAATTACTAATATACAAGTATATAAACTAGAAATAAAAATAAAACAAGGGATTAGACATATTTACAGAAGCAAAATGTACATCTAAGTAATATAATAGAGTATGTCGGGCCCTAATATATGTATCTGTGCTGGACCTCATATCATGTCAGCTGAGTGTGTTCGCTTCTGTTGGACAGTCAGACACATATTGAGCAGCAAACACACAGCAGTTCTTCTGTTCTCCTAACAGATACGGTAGTTTCTCCTGGTTTGAAAGAGTTTTAAATGTCTAATGGATGTGCTGTGTTTTATCATAGAACACTGTCCGTATATCTGTGTATTTGGGGCATTCTGTTAGGAAGTGCAGCTCTGTTTCCATCTGATTCAGATCACAGTGTGAACACCGTCTCTGCTCCGGTGGCAGCCATGTTTTTCTGTGTCTGCCCGTCTCTATCATCAGCTTGTGTCCGCTGAGTCTGTATCTGGTCAACGTGCTTCTCAGTTTCTTATCTGACACTGTGTACAGATACTCTGCCGTACTGTACTCTCTCTTTAGGGCCAGATAGCATTGCACTTTACTCTGCTGTTGTGTTTGGGTTTGCCAGTGAGTGATGTAGCTCTGTTTGATCTGTGCAGTAATCTGACTGATTCTGATGCTGTGATGCAGAGCAGCAGTAGATGTTAGTGAAGCATCAGGACTGAAGCTCTGGATCAGCTGAGGGAGGGGCTTGCTTTCTTTGCTCATCTCTTGGTATTGCAGGGCTTTATAATGATATGATTGGGGGTCACTGAGCTTCAGATGTTTCCAGAATTTAATTGCCCTTTTTTGTATCTTTATGATTAGAGGATATTTGCCTAATTCTGCCCTGCATGCGTTATTTGTTGTGTGCCGGTGCACGTGTAGTATATTTTTACAGAGTTCTGCATGCAGGGTCTCAATCGGATGTTTTTCCCATTTGGTGAAATCTTGATTGGGATTTGTCAGTGGACCCCACACCTCACTGCCATAGAGGGCAATGGGCTCAATTACTGATTCTAATATTTTCAGCCAAATTCTAATAGGGATTTCTATAGGACATTGACGTTTTATGGCGTAGAAGGCCTTGCGTGCTTTATCTCTCAGTTCATTCACAGCAATGAATTAGTTTCCCGTGATTTGATTTTCAAACCCAGTCGTTATAGGTGATGTGATTGTTATCGCTGAGTGCTATGTAACTGTGGTGGTGTTCCCTGGTATCTGGATCTTTTCTGAAAGATCATAATTCTGGTTTTCTTCAGGTTGACTGTCAGAGCCCAGGTCTGGCAGTATTGCTGTAGCAGGTCCAGGTTCTGCTGTAAAGCGTGTTGAGTGGGAGACAGCAGAAGCAGATCGTCTGCATACAGCAGGCATCTGATCTGTGAGTTGTGTAGGGTGAGGCCAGGGGCTGCAGATCGCTCCAGACTGCTCGCCAGTTCATTGATGTAAATGTTAAATAGCATTGGGCTTAAGCAGCAGCCCTGTCTCACTCCATGCTCCTGGGAAAGATACCTCGTACGTTTGGTGCTGATTTTTACGCCACATTTACTTTCAGTGTACATTGATTTGATAAGCTCATAGGTTTTACCTCCTATGCCACTTTCAATAAGTTTGTAGAATAGTCCTTGGTGCCAAATTGAGTCAAAAGCTTTTTTAAAGTCAATAAAGCATGCATATATTTTACCTTTATCTTGGTTAACATGTTTTTCAATTAGATTATGTAATGTATAGATGTGATCAAATGTACGGTAATTTGGTAAAAAAAACGATTTGGCTTCTGCTCGATACATTGTGTGGTGATGAAGTCTAATAGTCGAGCTTTTATTATGCTACAGAATAACTTTCCCAGGTTGCTGCTCACACAGATGCCTCTGTAGTTGTTAGGATCAAATTTATCTCCGTTTTTAAAGATTGGTGTTATCAAGCCTTGATTCCAGATGTCAGGGAAGTAACCTACACTCAGAAGCACATTGAATAGTTTTAGAATGGCCAATTGGAATTTACTGCTGGTGTGTTTTATCATTTCGTTAAATATCCTCCGGTCTCAGTTTCTGATTTTTTTTTTTGTTTTTTTTTTGTTTTTCTTTTAAAGTTCTTTATCAGTTTATGGAATCTACTGGGTTTTTGGTTATCTTTGATGGCTAATTCTAGTTTTTCCAGTTGGTTGATCGTTTGATTTTGCTTACAGTTTGTGTCTGTTTGTACTTTATTAAACAATGTTTGGAAATGACTTTCCCATATTTCTCCATTTTGTATTGCCAATTCTTCATGATCAGTTTTTTTTCAGATTGTTCCAATTTTCCCAAAATGGGTTTGTGTTCACTGACTTCTCGATTATTGTCAGTTGTTTTTGGGTGTATTGTGCTTTTTTGGTTCTGAGCGTATGTTTGTATTGTTTTAGTGTTTCATTGTAAAGAAGGCGGAGCTCTGCATTATTGGGATCTTTGTGTTTCTGATTTGACAATGTTCTCAGTTTTTTGCGAATAGTTTGGCAGTCCTGATCAAACCAATTTTTGTCATTTTTGGGTATTTGATTTTTTCCATTTTTTGTTTTCAATTTGGATTGTTTTGCTGATTTTTCAAATATGTAATTGATATCTTTGACCGCAAGATTGACACCCTCATTAGTGTGAGCATTGGTGTTATTTAGAAAGTTATCTATCAGCGCTTGTATTTTTTGACTGCTAAGTGTTTTCTGATATTCTTCAGCGCTGTTTTCAGCCCATCTGTATGGCTTTCTGATGTTGTACAGCTTACTGGGCTTTGTGTTAATGCTGTTTTCTGTCTTTTTGAGATGCGCAGTGATTTGACTGTGATCAGACAGAGGGGTTAGTTCTCTAACTGTGAATGATCTGAGAGATGAAGGATCTATGTCTGTTATCATATAATCAACTGTGCTATTCCCCAGAGGTGAGCAAAATGTGAATCTCCCTAAATTGTCTCCTCGTATCCTACCGTTGATGATATACAGACTCAGGCTTCGACAGAGCTGCAGGAGGACTTTTCCATTCTTATTTACTATAGCATCATGGTTATTTCTGTGGATATGGGAGAATGTGTTATTAATAGCAGTCAGTTTGTTGTTGATATATTTGCTCCCCTGTGCGTCGGTGAAGTCCGGCTGTAGTCCTGTTCTTGCGTTCAGGTCCCCGCAGATGAGCACGTTTCCCTGGGCCTGGAAGTGGCTTGTCTCTTCTTCTAATGTGGAGAACATGTCTTCGCTGTAGTAGGGGGACTCTGATGGCGGGATGTATATGGCACACAGGAATATATATTTTCTGGATGGGAGCAGTTCCTTGTGGATTTTAAGCCAGGTGTAGTATTTGCCTTGCTTTACTGTGTTGATGTGGTTGTGGAATTGTGATTTGTACCAGATGATTTGTCCTCCTGAGTCTCTTCCGTGTCGGACTGTGTTGAGTTTTTGTGAGGGTAGGATGATTTCTATGTAGTTGGGTGGGCAGCGGGTGATGGTTTCTGCCCTGCTCCATGTCTCCTGTAGAATAATAATATCCATCTCTTTAATGCTCTTCTGGAATTCTTTGTTTGAACTCTTTAGTCCAAAGGCTGTTGAATTCAAGCCTTGAATATTCCACATTGATATTGATAGATTCATTTTAAGTGTGTGTGTGTGTAGGTATTGCTCTTGTACATTATTTGACCAGTTTGGAGCAGATGATGTTGAGCAGGTGTCTTATATGATTGAGTTCTGTGGCTGCAGGGTTTTGTGGCTGTTGGACTGCTGCGGCGTAGCTCTGTGATGGTGCTCCAGGGGTCGAGTCCTGTCTGCTTCTTGGAGGAGGGGGGACGTTTCTTTGTGGCTGGGAGCTGCTCTTGCTGTGTAGATTTCTGTCTCCTGTTTTACCAAAAGCTGTGCTTTTCAGCACTCTTGCGAAGAGTTGTACTCCTTTCTTGTTGAGGTGTATGTGGTCATACATATGATGGGGCCGAATGTCTTTATGGTAAGCCAGGTGAACGTTTGGAATGAGTGCACAGCTTCTGGAGAGTTCTGCGTTGTTTCCATGGATCACGTGAAGAGGCACATCACTCCGTGGCAGTAACGTGGACAGAGTTATTTTAGCTTCTGGGAAGCGTTCTGAGGCTCTGAGGGCCACCTCTTTGAGCACAGGAGCCACGTTGCCCTTCGCTGCTCGTAAGTCGTTGGTCCCTGTGTGGATTATGATGTGCTTGTAAGTTTCTTTCAGATTTTTATCAGATAAGATCTGAAGAGCCTTGCTGGTATTTGGGCACCACATTTTCTGTGCTTTCATTTTTGGAAACAAGAGTTTCTCGTTTATATATTTTCCATTGGAGTCGATGAGAATCAGAGCTTCTGTTTGGGTGGGGTTGTGTGGAGCAGTGCGGTGGGCTTTGGTCTGTGGATCTGATGAAGAGCGAGGCTCATCCGCTGCATGGGATTGCTGATTGTCAGTGGGGGTCTCTAGACAGCTCAGGTGTTTAGCGTGAGATGCTTTGGACGATGATACGTGAAGAAGTTGTTCCTTCATATTATTTATAAGTTCATCCTTCTTTCGAAGTTCTGATTTCAACACAGACAGTTCTTCCTGCATTTCTGTTTTAATTTCTGTTATCTGTCTTCTGAAAGTTGATTTGAATTCCTTCAGCTCTTCTCTAGCTTGGTGAAGCTGCTTTGACATCTGTTCTTTGTTTCTCTGCAGGTATTCTCTTGTTTTAAATTCATCATGTCCTTTTTAAGCTGCTCCAAGTCGCTGTTGTCTTTTAGCTGGGACATTATTAATTCTTTTAGTTCCACCATATCTATTTCCAGGAGTGAAAATTTCTCTTTCATTTTTGACATGGGAGATTGAATTAAGGCTGTTGCAGCTGTTGTTGTCTTTTGGATGTCTTTTACAGGAGAAGAGTTTATATTTGTATCTTTATGATCCTGCATGAAACTTGTATTAAGATGTGCCTGCTGTTTAATTTGTATAAAGTCCACTGTAAATGCTTGGAGGGCAGGCTCCGAGCCTTGGATCATGACAGTGCCGTTGTGGTATAAGTTCAGAGATAAAATTCTTGATTCCTCATTTCCTTCAGCATCTTCAAATACCAGGATCTGTCGGCCTTTACAGATGCCTCTTTTTGTGGTGAAGGTGAAGTGTTGGCAGAAAGCAGTATGCCATAAGGAGCTGCTTTCAGTGTAGAAGAGCAGGTTGGTCATTGAACTGCGGTCATAGTCAGCAAACAGTGCTTCAGGATTGTCCTTGATCTGTTTCTGTCTGTGGAGCTGTTTAGAATGCGCAGAGCTCTTCTGAGGGTACACAAAGGGGCGGGGCTTGCATGCTGCAGCGGCCATGCTGGTTTTCGAATGTAAACAAACAACTGAAAAAAAATGTCTCTTTGTTTGTTTTTGAGCGTTCCTCTGTGAACTATATACAGTATAGATATTGATCAAAATATCCACAATATTAAAATATTGATCAAAACCAGTGCATAGACCGTAAAAACAAGACCAAACCGATCTTCATTGACACTGCCGTATGAAAAAACATCCAAAATATTCTTCCTGAAGTAGATATTGCTGATTTTTTCAAAAGTGCCTTCCTTACTTTCTGTGACTCTTCCTTATTCGTTAAAGATTGATGTTTGATATCCTCTGTTTCTCTGAGGTTTTAGTCCGTGGATAAATTTGTACAGGTCTTGGTCTGAAGAGAGGTCTTCTCTCTGTGACAGTTGTGTGGTCCTTTGGGTCTTCTGCTGTTTTTCTTGGTTGATTTAAACTATTCTTGTGGGTAATATAAGTTGTATGAAGTCTTTTTGTTTTAAATTGGTCATAACTCTTGGTCTGTCTTATTTTAAAACAATATTAAAAGTAAAATAATCAGGAGCTCATCTTGTTGCTGCTGCTACTCAAATGGAATCTCTCTCTCTCTTTTCTCTTTCTCTCTCTCTCTCTCTCTCTCTCTCTCTCTCTCTCTCTTTCTCTCTCTTCTCCTCTCTCTCTCTATTCTCTCTCTCTCTCTCTCTCTCTCTCTCTCTCTCTCTCTCTCTCGCTCTCTCTCTCTCTCTCTCTCTCTCTCTCTCTCTCCTCTCTCTCTCTCTCTCTCTCTCTCTCTTTCTCTCTCTGACTGTCTCTCGCTCTCTCTGTCTCTCTCTCTCTCTCTCTATAGTACATCTTTATTTTTTATATTATATATTGTACTTTTTATATTTGGTTACTTTTTATAATTTTTTTACTTTACATACGTTTATTTCATTTGTATTTTTGTCATTGTTTGTAGGTTCCTTTTATATTTCAATTTTTATCATTTGATATCATTTTTTATATCTTTTTTACTTTTTTATAAAAAAATAATATTTTTTATATTTTCAAATATTATATTTTCTCTAAATGTTATTATATTATAAATATTTGAGTCACACAATTCATGTTTTTTATGATCATTTATGTCACTTCCTTGTACCCGTTTGTACTCTGTTGAAATCCGCTGTGTGACGGCGACCTTCCAGACATTGAGAAGAGCTCACAAGGGCTAGGTAAGCCTGGACACCATGTGGATGATGGATTTATTACCGGTTCTCCTTCTCTATCCGCTCGTGTCAGGTCTGTCTGTCTGTGCAGCTGTTGTGGACTGATGTTTGTGTGTGAAGTGAAAACACAGCGACACGCTGCAATCAATTCTGCACACTCCAGCAGTAGAAGCATTCGCAGCACCCGCATGCACACACACGTCATCCCGCTTCACCTGGAATCAGGCCGCTTCATTTGACGAGACCTTCAGGGTCGTGTGGAGTCACAGCGTTTCTGCTTCACGCTCACATGAACCTCAAAGATGCTCACTGTAGCACATACAACATCAGTGCAACCCTACAGACACACTAGCTACTGCATAGCAACCGCCCAAACACCCTAGCAACTGCATAGAAACTGACTAGAGCACAGGTCTCTGTGTTGTCCATTACAGATGTGATTGTAGGATATTCATGTATAATCATCAGCTGGTTCTATTCTGCAACACCCAGAACACAATTTCTGTTGTGTAGTAATTTAAAGTCCATCTAATAATTTGTCTGTCCTGTAGTTTAATTTCTATGTTTTGTTCAGCTTCCAGGTAACATTTCACCTCAAAATCAAAGGGAATTGAAAAAAAAAACAATTTGCTTAAAAAAATGAAGCATTTTTATTGTGGTTGTAAAGAAAAAAACACTATTTTTTAATTTATAAAAAACTAATGTATTCGTTCAGTTTACGTCCTGTAGCTTGGAGTTTGCGCTGTAGTTCAGTGTTTGCCATGTATTCCAGAATCTGTCCTGTCATTCAGTTTATGTCCTGTAGTTTAGGTTGAAGATTCTGTCCTGTAGTTTACAATGTGCCCTGTAGTTTACAATCCCTCAGTTTTGATTCTGTCTTGTAGGTTAGAGTTTGTGCTGTAGTTCAGTGTTTGTCATGCAGTTCAGAATGTGACCTGTCATTCAGTTTATGTCCTGTTGTTTAAGTCGTAGATTCTGTCCTGTAGTTTACAATCTGTCCTGTAGTTTGCAATCCCTAAGTTTTGAGTGTGTCCTCTAGGTAAGAGTTTGTGATGAAGTTCAGTGTTTGTCATGTAGTTCAGAATCTGACCTGTCATTCAGTTTATGTCCTGTAGTTTAGGTTGAAGATTCTGTCCTGTAGTTTACAGTCTGTCCTGTAGTTTGCAATCCCTCAGTTTTGAGTCTGTCCTCTAGGTAAGAGTTTGTGATGAAGTTCAGTGTTTGTCGTGTAGTTCAGAATCTGACCTGTCATTCTAATACTAGTTCTAATGTGTTCAGGATGATGTGATGGTGATATAAAATAATCTGAAAATATCTCTGACATGTCGTCATCTCTCTCTCTCCTCTTTGTTGTCCGTCTCGAGGGAGTCTTGAGTGTGCGATTGAGTTTCATCTGCAGAGCAGCACAAATGCGATCAGAATTTTAGATGATCTTACAAATTGCTGCGATTGTATGTCATTGTCATCATTTAACCACATCTGCAGTGAACTGACGCACATGCAGACATAATTTGGTTAGATCTGTAATAAAGATTTCTCTGTGTGTTTAGCTCCTCTAACAAATACTCCCTTAATGGATGTTGATTGTATGTTGAACTTATGAAAACATTATGCACTTTATTAAATTTCTTTGTGTAGCTTCTTTATATGGTTCTTTCTTAGACTGTGGATATATGTATATCACTTTTTCTGTTTTTATTTTTAGATTTTTGTCTTTTATTTGCCATATTATTTATCATATTACTTATTTTAATGTTTGTATAATTTATATACATTTTTGTACATTTTCATATTTTGTTTTATTTTATTGCTTTTCTTTTTATATATTTTCATTTTCATTTTTAATGTTTTATGGTGTTAACCAGTAGCGAAATAGTAGTTTAGTTACTTTGGGCCTTTATTTATATATATATATCTTATTTATTTTTTTTTTTACTTTTTACGTTTATTTTATGTTTTATGTTACATTTTTACATATTTGTTTTTATAGTGAATATTTTCTTTTATATTACTTATCTAAAAAATTAATCAATGATAAATAATCGTTTTATAAATTCATAAAATAATTTCATATTTTCTTTTTATATATTTTATCAAATAGTTAACTTTCTTTTTTATCCTCCGCATAGCCGTGTGGGCTACTGTCTTAACCAGTAGCAGAATAACTAGTTAATTAGTTAGTTGTTAGTTATTTTTTTGTATTTTAAATTTGTGTTACTTTTAAAAAATTAATTTAATGTTTTATAACTATATAATTGTATTACTATATTTTAGTTTTTATTTTATGTTGGTATGTTTGATATGAGGAGTACTCTTTATATATTTATTTAGTTTAATCTAGCACATACACGTCCAGTCCCTGTCTTCTTCTGTTAATACATGCCCACGTTACTCCATCCACGCAGACCTTTCATTAATATCCCGTTTCTCTTTAAAGTCCATTACCGAAGTGGAGCGCACAATGAGCTTTTACTCGTAAATCAATCGGTTTGTTACGGATAGGGTGGTTGTCTGTCATGAGTCCGACCGGCTTGAGATAACAGTATTTAATTATAAAACAAGCGAAATCGATGCTAATTCCCAATTTAGCTGGTATACGGCGTTTTTGTGTTGCAGCTTCCGCTCGTCAAGCAGACAGAATTGGACTTTCTGAGGCGCTACAGGAAGGAGATCTTAACATTTACAGTGAAGCCTTGGATTATTCATTATTCCAAACGAACCTTCAACTTTCTGCTTTAGTCTCAATCTCTCCTCGTTAGAAGTCTGTGTGTTTTTGTCTTGCGATGTGCGAGCCCCATATAAAACAAAAGTTTTCTGATTATTCCATAAATATATTGCTCACAGCAGGACTGTTGATGTGAATGGTGTAAAACCCCTTGACTGATCCTCACCTGACTGAACGATTCCGTCACTTCACGCTCCAGAACAAACCGTACACACAATACCGAAGGGAGTGTTTTTGACATTATTTCCTCATTTAGACGTCTCGCTTTCGACGGTTTTGGGCTGTGATTATTTACTGACATGAAACGGTGGGATCGGCTGACAGGAGCTGTCATCGTGATGTTTGGCAAGCGGCGCTTTTTGGTTTAGTTCGTAAGCCTTCCTAATGGTATTTATTTTGATTTTATTTTATTTTAATTTTTGTGTTATTTTCATCTATTTTATTTGATTTGTATTTTTTCTATAATCTATATTTAATTGATTTAATTTGTACTATGTAATTCTAGATCTAATACATCACATTAAAATATCTAAAATACTTTATTTAACTAATGTTGAAAATGTATTAGTATTAGTAGTGAATTGACCCTAATTTTAATTAGATATGATATATGATATGATATGATATGATATTATATTAATTGACATGAAGATGGCCGTGCAGCTATGGTAGTGAAGGTGTCTGATATGCATTAGTAAATTGTTGGGGGTTTTTTTTTTTTTTTTGCAAAATAAATACAGTTTCATATAGAAAGTTCATCTTTTTGTTTGTTTTTTGTATACAGAATTGACTGACTTTTGTGTAATTGTAAGGCTTGAAGATTGTGGTTAATGTCAGTTTTAGCTCAAGGCATTTTAATGCTAAGCCTTTGTGTGTGTATTTGCATATTAGGTGTGCGTGTGTGTGTGTGTGTGTGTGTGTGATTACACCTAGTGTTGACCCATATCTAAAGTGTGCAGTGACCTGCATCGCGACCGCTGTGCATTTAAAAACACGTCCGAATCTAAAAGCACACATTTAAAACATTGGATTTGTGTTAGATTTACTTTTTTGTTTTGTTTTTCTACGTTATGTTTTGTACACGTGTCTTGCGCTGATCTGAGGCCTGTCTTGTGACGGTCGTCTGATCCCGGATCTTCCTGAAGGTCTGCAGCTGACTGATCTGTGAGGGCTTTTAGAGCGACACCGATCCTCTGCGTTTGTGTCCGCAGGCGCGGGCTGGGAACCTCTCTACAGGATCTTCAGTACTGCGCTATTATTGTTTAATTAGGCAGCTAATGTGATTAGCTTTAGTTGCACTGCCTCGGGATACAAAGTGTTTGAGTATTACAAATGACAGAATAAACATCTCTATTGCATTGCTGAAAAAATGAAAGACCGTTTTAGTTTAACGGAGCGTGATATGCTTGGCTTTCAGTGTGTGTTTGTGAGACTGTGTTAGTGTGTGTTTGTGGATTACAGAAGGAAAGACGAAAAGTGATATTTTGAATATTTTAATGTGTAAAATTGTATATTTGTATAATTGGAAATATTAAATATTTGTAAAATATTATTTAAATTATTATTTTACAACTATATATTGGATAATTAAAAACTTATTTAAATATTTTATTACCATATTTTTTACATATTTATATAATATATATTTTTTTTTGATATATTTACATGATGTTAAATTTTTTTAACAAATGCATATATAGATTATATTAATTTTAAAATAAAAAGACTAGTAAGATTAGGTCATTAATTTGACTGAATAGGATATTCTGGCTTTATGTGTGTTTGACATTGAAGTCCTATTTTGAATATTTTCATGTATATTATTCAATATATTCCAATGTTTTTAAGTTATTTCTAATGTTGTTAGTTTGTGTAAATAATTATTTTTTCATATTTCTTAGAAGTAGTTTATTTTTAAAATAGATATTTTGAAATGTTTTTACAATAACTATATTTACTACATATTTTAATTGTTTTGTTTGGATAGTTTTAGGATTTTTGATATGTAAAATAGTATACATAACTATTATTGAATTAATTTTAAAATATAATAAGAAGAGCGTTTAGAACGTTTTAGTTTGACTAAACTTGAAACGCTAGGCTGAGTGTGTTTGTGAGACTGTGTTATTTATAGTATTACAGAGGTGCCTCGAGACAAACGTGGTGACCCTTTAGTGTAATTAACCCGTCAGTGTCTGTCCTCTCGCTGTCACCGGCGGTCCTCGTTTAACCAGCAGCGAGGGTGTGAGGCTGTGCTTGTCTTGTGTTGGTTAACACAAAGTGACAGTGTGGAAACGCCCGTGTCCCTGCTGAATATACGCCGCCTGTCTTGACATAAACCGCAGAGAAACCAATTATGGGCCATACCGAGGGAATAAACTGTCCAAACCAACGAGGACGAGACAGAGTTAGGAATCATCCCGCACATTAACACCACAACTGATTTTATAGAATATTATATATATATGGTGTACATATGCGTGTGTGTGTGTATGTTATGCGACTTTATTGTCAGACCAGTCTTTTTACAATTATTCAACTATTAAGACTATTAAACAGCTTATTACTTATGTAATTATATATTTTTTTAAATTCTAATGTAATGAAATATAATTTGCATTTTAAAATGTATTTAAAATATAATTTTATTTTTCATTTAAATATTTAGTGTATATTGTTTAAGCATTTAGTTAATTTAGTGTTATTTTATATTTTTTTGTATAAATGATATTTTGAAAAAAAAAATTCAAATACATATCAAAATTTTTATTTAAATACCTTTTAAATATGCATTCATATTTTTTAACACATAAATTAACACATAAATTAGGAAACTGTAGGTCTCATGTTTTCATGCAATCTAAATGGTATTCTAAGGTACTTCAAAGTATACCGTGCTGTACCATTGTCCTAAATAATACATAACGTGTGTTTTCCTTGGGCTACTGTCCCAGTCCGAGCCCGAATCGCAGGCTGTTATCCTGGTTGATCTCCTGACCTCCCAGCGGAGCTCCTGAGCTCTGGAAGGTTCTCCAGAGTTCAGCCCTGTTTATGTTCACTTCATCTGTCCACTTTTTCGTCATTATCACTGCTCACATATTCGGCCCTCCACTTCATGTGGTGCAGGCTGTGTTTGTTTAAAGCTTGAGCTCCCTGCGTTTGGCCCGTCCCGCAGAGGAGCTTCCAAACGGGACTTTCATCTTAATTTTATTACTTTTCTTCTATTGTTCATCCTACATAAGTTCAATTTAATATTGTAAAATTGTGAATTAATTACAATTACTGTTTACTTTTTTTTACATGTTTAAATATGTATTAATGTAATATTTTTACTTAATTTAATATGTTGAGGGCAGCTTTCAGCCTTCAACTGGGACTTTCACCATGAGTCCCGTTTATTTAGTCCAATGTAAGTCTGTTACATTATTGATGTCGTAACATGTTTACAGAAAATTCTGCCTGTTTATATTAAATAATATTTTGTAACCCCCCAAGCCCCTCAAGTCATATTTAAGTTTTATATTTTTTACTTTTATCTACACTCCCAGGGTTAAAAGACATGGTACCTAACGTGTTAGGCATTTTTACTTCTAAACCATTGTTAGCTAATATTTTTTTTAAGTCTTTTTAATTCTTTTACATATTAACAATTATTATAATATGCACATACAATGTCATAAATACGGCTTTAAAATTCAGCTTCCAACTGTAAATTTACATTTGATTTCACATGTTGAAAATATGCATGTTTATAATTTTTTCAAACTTGCTATAATAAACTTTTATTTATACTTCGAACTGTTGTTCAGCTAATATACTGTCCGTAGTTTAAATTATTTACTTTTTTAAATAATTTGTTTTTTAATTACATGTTTTTTAAATATTTTTACATATATAATATAATATTATCTTATTCTTTTAAATAAGATTTAATAAGATAATCATAATATTTTCATATTTCAAGGCAATATGATGCCATAATACGGCAGTTTTGAAGCAGCTTCCAAATGGAACGTTTTCATCTAAGAGGTATTTTTTTTTTTTTAAGTTTTTATTAAAAATGTAAAATTCATATTTCACATGCTTACATGAACTGTTTATAGAATTTTTTTTTTACTTTTATTTAAGATCATAAATACTTCTAACTGTTGTTCACTAATATAATGTATACTTTAAATATTTGTAAAATACTTCTTTAATTTAAATATATTTTACAATGTTTTTGACACATTTAAATATGTATTTTAACTATTTAAATATATTTTAATGATATTTAAAGGATCATATGAAGCAGCTTGCTTCCAATGACATGTGCAAAAGGCTTTTATTTAGTACTGTACAATGTAAATTTGTATTTCATTTAATTTGATCAGTGTTTCTGGTAATATGTTTACATTTCTTTATTTGTTATTTCTAACTGTTGTTCAGCTATTGTTATGAAGTCATTAAATGAAATGCCGATACACCACCTCCACATATAAAACCCCTTTTGGTTCCACATGACTCTGAGCGGATGAAGGAGCCCTGTGGAGAAAATTAAGCGAAGGATTCTCTGGTCGGCGTGTGTTTCTGCATGAGCTGCAGTGAAAGCAGTGGCAGGGACTCGTGGTTCCACATCATAAAGTTTTAATTGAAATGGGTCTCGTCGGGTCAGTGTGAATGGTGCAGAAGGAATTACTCTTCTAAACGTGTCTGAGACTTTCAGGCGAGACGTTGTGTTTTCATGCACTGGTTAATTTTGAGATTTTGGGCTTTCATAAAGTGTTTTTTCAGACTAGTGTAGAGAAAAGATCCAAAATACACTTTTAAGTGTTTCTTGTATTGCACTTAATATATTTGCGTCTGTAGATTTCAATTTGAGTGCATATCTTTACAGACCATTTTCTCAAAATGAGTTTGTTTCTCCATTTCAGCAGCACTTACATACACCAAATTTTATAGTTGTATTTCTTTTTATATTATGAAGGTTTTTACTGAGAGGTTTGTTCATATATCATTCGCTTGATTTTTTGTTTCATTGCACTTTATTTGCGTCTGTTGATTTCAATTACAATGCATATCTTTAAAGGCCATTTTATCTAAATGAGTTTGTTTCTCCACTTCAGCAGCACTTACATACACCAAATTTTACAGTTTTGTTCTTGTCTATATTCTGAAGGTTTTTATAGAGAGATTTGTTCATATATAATTTGCTTGATTTTTTTGTTTCATTGCACTTTATTTGCGTCTGTTGATTTCAGTTACAAAGCATATCTTTAAAGGCCATTTATCTACTGATTTTGTTTCTCCCTTCAGCAGCACTTACATACACCAAATTTTATAGTTTTGTTCTTGTCTATATTCTGAAGGGTTTTATAGAGTGGTTTGTTCATATATTATTCACCTGATTTTATACAACATTTTGTTCGTTAAAAAAAAGGTAAAAATTAATTTTTTCTGTCTATGGACAGTATTTTCTAATTTTTGGGGTAGCAAAAAGAGAAATCCAAATTTCCTCGTCAACCTTAACTCTAAAATGGTCCCAATCAAACAAATATTTTGAGCCTGGCTTTACCCAACGTTCAGATATATGTTCTGGAAATGTGTGCGAATTACTGCATATTTAAATAGATTATCCCTCATTTATGTATTTAAACAACATTTCAGAAACAAATGAGTAAATTTGCATTTCTTAATGTAATCAGTCAACTGGGGTGTATATATACACTCAATTATTGCACGATTATGGCCTCTGGTCAGTTTTAACCATGAACAACACAAGTGTGACTCCCAAATGAACAATAGCAGAGGGTTAAGGAACCAGAGATGTGTGACTAAAAGTGTCTGTTAGTCCTTCGTCACATTCTGGTCTGAAGTTATGATTAACTATAGTGCTAATGTTTATGTTTCTTTGTTTTTCCTCCTCAGGCTTTTGGAAATGCCAAAACGGCCCATAACAATAATTCCAGCCGCTTTGGCAAGTTTATTCAAGTCAACTATCAGGAGAGCGGGACTGTGAGAGGGTGAGATGTGCTTTTTCTGTTTAGTCAGCTGTCCTGTTTGCTGTCAACATAAGGCCCTACCTGTGAACGCAGCATCCTAAATGATTGCTTTATAATCACTTATGTCAGTTATATACTCAATAGTCAATTATTTGTAACCCTGGAGCACAAACCCAGGCATAAGGGTTCATTTTTTGAAATTGAGATTTATATATCATCTCAAATCTGATGAATAAGCTTTCCATTGATGTATGGTTTGTTATGATAGGACAATATTTGGCTGAGATACAACTATTTGAAAATCTGGAATCTGAGGGAGCAAAAAAATCTAAATATTGAGAAAATCATCTTTAAAGTTGTTCGAATGAAGTTCTTAGCTATGCATATTACTAATCAAAAATTAAGTTTTGATATATTTACAGTAGGAAATTTACAAAATATCTTCATGGAACATTAATTAATACTTAATTTCCTAATGATTTTTGGCATAAAAAAAAAAAAATCTATTATTTTGACCCAATGTATTTTTGGCTATTGCTACAAATATACCCCAGCGACTTAACACTGCTTTTATGCTCCAGGGTCACATTTAGTCAATTTTAAAAGGATTAAACTACTTTTATTGATACTTTTTAGGAGTGAATGAATTTTTTTTTTAAAAAAATACTGAATATTATCATCTTATAAGATGATACCTTCCTTTTGGAACAGCCTGCGTTTCCCTTGATGCTCTAATGTAAGGGCTGAACAATAAATCAAAATAAAATCGGAATGTGGCTTAGTGCTTTTGTAAAATCGCAGTATTTATATACATACATACATTTGTTGAAATAAATGTTCACTATATTGTGTGTGGGGGTGTGTGTGTGTGTGTGTGTGGGGTGTGTGTGAGTGAGTGAGTGTTTGTGGTGTGTGTGTTTAAAATATGAAAAAGCGTCTATTATAATGTCCAAAATGTCGAAATTAAGACAGCAATAAATATCTAGCAATTGTAATGTACTGTTGTAATGGCAACTAAAGTTATTTGTTATAATCTTTTTGTATTATTATAATACTCATTTTTGTTATTTTATTAATATATTTAATGTATTTTTTTTTCAGGTTTTTTATTTCAGAATAATAATCATATTGTCTATTATTATTATTATTTTAAATGTGGAATTTAAGGCATAAATATGGTTTTTGGTTGAAATCAAGGCAGAATTAATATTTTGTTTAATACTCAATTTTTAATTTTACGACAATATTAATACAACATATACATCTTAAACACACCAATAAATATTTTTCAAATAATTTATTTTAATAATAATATTCTCTAATATGTCTCTAACATTTTTGAAATTGAAACCATCGGGTTATTCAGTGTATCAGCAGTTTTTGTGTGGCTATTTGTAATGAATATATTTGCATCTGAAGGAAATTTTAACAGAATCTTTATACGGTTTTTTTATTTTTATTGATTATTGATTTCAGAGCTTATGTGGAGAAGTATCTTCTGGAAAAATCACGACTGGTTTATCAGGAGCACAATGAGAGGTACGTCACATGATATTATGTATTTATACCTAAAATGAGTTTGTTATTATTTAAACCACTGGTCAGTGTTAATATTACTCATACTGTATATTATTCTCTCTCACAGGAACTATCATGTGTTTTACTATCTGCTGGCTGGAGCGAGTGAAGAAGAAAGAAAAGCATTTCATCTCCTCAAACCAGAGGAGTATCATTACCTGAACCAGGTACAGATGCTCAAACCAGACCTGAAACAGGTTTATTGTCAAATATGACACTGCATTTACAGTCTGTCTTTGTTCGTTCCTAATGAAAAGCACAATATGCAGAAAAACATTCTCTCAGCTAATTTTCTGAAAAACATGCCCTGTAATCCCTGGCAACACAAAGAGCTGGATGATGCTGAGGCTGTTGCCGGGTGCTGCTGTTGCCATGGTGACAGTAGTCAGCATTGGCGGAGGCGAGATCAGAGTGAACAGACTGCTGGTCACGTGTGGCTGATCACACACACACACACACACACTCACTCACTCACTCACTCACACGCTCTCGCACACGCACACGCACAAACACACACACACACAGCATCGACTGCCGCTTTTGTGCCGTACAACTTCCTGGTTCAGTGTTACTCTGATCATGATGAACATTCATGAACATTCAATTAGTGTTTGGACAGTAAAGGTCTTTATATAAGGGCCAAAATATCTAGAAATTTGTTTACTATTTTAAATTTTTTATTATTATTATTATTAATAATTATTATTACTATTATAAATTATTATTTAGAAAGACTATTGACAGGTTTATGGAATATATAATCAATTTTAAGCATGACATATTTTACTTCTTTACACTTATTAAAAAATATTATTAGTTTCAAAAATTATCAAATTTATAAAAACTTACATATTTGCTGAATAACTCTCACACACAAGATATTTTGACACTTTATTATTATTATTATTAATAATAATACTCAAAATTAAAAAACAAGACTGTTGAGTGAATTATATTCCTTTAAATTTCTTTGTTTGCAAACACAAAGTCTCACAATACTGTTTGTGATCATCCTCTACTGTAGGTCTGTTTTAGCATTTAATCACCTAACAAACTATTTATTTATTAGTTGCTTGTGAAGTACCCGGGTTGGGAGAGGTATTTAAATGTATTCCGTTACAGTTACAAATAACTTCATTAAAAAAGTATTCAGTAACGTAATCCATGTACCACAATATAGAAGTAATGTAATCGGATTACTTTTGGATTACTTCAATTACTGACATATGTAAATAAGTCAAAAAAGCAACATCTAAGTACTTTTATTTAACTATGACTTCAAAATTAAAACTAATAAAAAACTATAGTAAAAACTATTGGAAACTATTAAAAATCGTGTCTTGTTTCACCATCAGCCCGTATATTTATATGCAGACATCTAGTGGCTATACAGTTTAGTATTACAGTTCTATTTTTATTATTATTTTATTTCTTTAACATGTACAAGTAAAAATAAATATAGTTTATGCACAACATTAAAAAAATTACACCATATACATTAGTCCATTTTAAAATAGCCTAAATGTCAAATGCATGTGAAATGCATCTGTTGTCTTTATTTCATTGACTGACCGGGGTGTGAACAATTGAGCAGTGTTTTTGCGCACGCACCAGCAGGCGGCTCACGCGAGTCAACATGTGTCAACAGAACCAGGAGCTAGAGCCCTGCATTTCAGCCCGGGCCCGACGGGCCCCGACTTTTTTATGCCCCTCGGGCTGGGCTTCGGGACAGTTTTCACATCATAGTTCAGACGCGGGCAGGACCTCGTGTTTGTTTTAGGCTTCTCCTTATTTTTATAGTTTAGAGATCCATCAATCAGTGATGAAAAAAAATTGTCAGCGCAAAGAGGTCTCGTTCAATGCAATAGGCTTAAGTTTGCCGCAAAGCCCCAGCAAAAGTAACCATGAATGTGTCTGGGGGAAATAGTAAGGAGATATTTGAGTTATTTACTATAAACTAGTGTTTTCTGAGTCAGTGTCGCAAGGATGAAGTTGTCTATCCTGACTCGCCATCTCCTCATTAGACGCGCCTTTAGAGAGAATTGCATCTTTACGGATTATGATTATAATGAAAGAGTTTTTGTTTTTTATTTTTTATTTCGTTAAGTAGTAATTTAAAGCTTTCTATAAATATATTTATCATGTCTGTGTGGCATGTATTCGCTGAGTTTCGGTTCATCATTGTGACGCGCTCCTGTTCAAGACCAAGACGGCAGAAAGCACATCATGTTTATTTTCTTTATTTTATAAAATCCACGTTTTTTTGATATTATGAGTGCACACAATTAAAAGTAGAACCCTGTTTACAGTTATGAATGATTATGACTCTTTACCTTTATGAGTCAAATAATTGTTTACAGTGATTGCGCTGCGCGCCTCATGTTCCCTGCCAAGCAGCGCTTTAGCATTGCACTCTCCGCCAAACATTTGATACATGCACATTTCTCTAGTTTAATGTGTGCACATTGTTTATATGCTTGAACTGGTTTTATATCTATAGATTTTATTTTTAGGCAAGTACGTGATGGTTAGAGGCTGAATTTGATCAAACATAGGCTATTCATCTCACTGGCTGCCGCTGGCCGCTGTCATACTTTTAAAAAACCAAAAATTTAACGAACAAAATATGCTCCAAACGTTTTTTTTTCTAAATTAACTTAATAAAAAAAAAAAAACGGAATATAATCACTTTGCCATTACATACAAAAATGAACAATTTTAATAGCTGAAACGGTAGTATAAGCTGTTTTGGGAGAAGGGGGGAAAAGACGGGCTCGGGCCGGTAATTCTGATGAGCTGTCGGACACGGGCCGGGCTGGGGCCTATATTTGAGACCCGTGCAGGGCTCTACCAGGAACTATGATGACGCAGCGCTAAATATATAGCGTTATGTCAAAATACTCATTTATTTAATTTTAAATTAAACAAATGTAATCCTGGTAGTATTCCCACTTTTTACAAAATGTAAATGTAATCTGAATACTGAATAAATTTTTTTTATGTAACTGTAACTCGTTACAGTTACTAGATTTTTGTATCCTAATTACATAACGCCGTTATGTATTCCGTTACTCCCCAACCCTGGAAGTGTCTTTCTTTACAATAAATGACACTTCATTACATATTCAATCTAATTCCACTGAACTGAATGAATCCTGATCATATTCATCGTAGTAAATGTAATGTAATGTCATCTCTGTGAGAGTGAGTGTTTACAGCCCTGTGTGTGTCACTGACTGTGTGTCTACACATGAGTGAGTGAGTGAGTGAGGGAGTGAGTGTCCTCTGTGTGTGTGTTGTGTGTGTGTGTGTGTGGTGGTGTGTGTGTGTGTTTGGCAGAGTGATTCCGTGTGTGAGAGAGTTATTCAGTGTGAGTCAGTGCACTTGTAGAGAGTGAGAGAGTCAGTGTGTGTGTGAGAGAGTGAGTCAGTGTGTGAGAGTGAGTCAGTGTGTGAGAGTGAGAGTGTTTGAGTGAGAGTGTGTGAGTGAGAGTGTGTGAGTGAAGAGGTGTGTGAGAGTGTGTGTGAGAGTGTGTGTGAAGTGCGTGTGAGAGTGCGTGTGAGAGTGAGTGTGGAGTCCAGTGTGTGAGTCAGTGAGAGGGAGTTTGTGTGGGTGTGTGTGTGTGTGTGTGTGAGAGTGGGGTGTGAGAGTGTGGTGTGAAGTGGTGTGTTTGATTGAGAGTGGTGTAGAGTTGGTGATAGTGTGTGTGATGTGAGAGGAGTGGTGTGGTTTGAAAGATTGTGTGTGTGTGTGTGTGTATTTGTCTGTGTGTGTGTGTGTGTTTATGTGTGCGTGTGTGTGTGTGTGTGACTGTGTGTATGTGTGTGTGTGTGTGTGTTTTGTGTGTTGTGTGTGTGTGTGTTGAGAGAGTGAGTCAGTTGTGTGAGAGTGTTTTGTGAAGTGTGTGTGTGTGTGTTTGTGTATTGTGTGTGTGTGTGTGTGAGTGGTGTGTGAGAGTGTGTGTGTGTGTGGGAGTCAGTGAGAGGGAGTGTGTGTTGTGTGTGGTGTGTGTGTGTGTGTGTGAGTGTGGGTGTGTGTGTGTGTGGCCTGTGTCTGTGTGAGTGAGTGAGTGATTGATTTATGTGTGTGGAGTGGTGAGTGATGAGTGTGCTGTGTGTGTTTGTGTGTGTGGTGTCTGTTGTGTTGTCTTTGTGATGAGTTAGTGTGAATTGTGGGTATGTGTGTGTGTGAGAGAGAGAGACAGATGAGCATGTCTGCAGCTCTTAACTGTCTGTCTGCCTTCCAGATAACAAAGAAAGTCCACAGACAGCACTGGGGAAATTACTATGAGACCGAGCTGGTCAGGTATCTTTGTGTGTGTGTGTGTGTGTGGTGTGTGTGGTTGTGTGTTGTGTTTTCCTTTGATCTTCTCCCATTTTGCTTTCTTCACGTCTCTTTCTGCTGTTGGGGTGTTTCCAGCCCGCTGCTGTTCTGATACCATCAAATCTAATAGCAGCATTAATCAAGCGCTTTATGAGACGGAGGTTTGACTCGATTTGAGACGTCGTGATTCACTCGTGGATGTTAGACTCAGTCAGTCACCTCAGATCACGTCTCCGCTCCAAAACCTAGTGCGCCACGACTTCTTTTGGCCCAAAATAGGGTTCTATATTTAGAGTAATAATAATATAATTTAACAATAATAATAATCGTCAGTATTATAATATTATCATATTAAACTCACTTAAAACTTTTCTTTATTTGAATTTAAATACATGTTAATGAAATAAGATTATTTTATTTCAACCTTGTTGCAAAGGCCACATTTCTTGTTTCGTTTAAGTGTGCAATACTAAAATACTCAACTATAAAAATAGTTACGAACTTTAAGATTATTACTAAAACTTCATTTATTAAAATCAATATGAATAATATGTTTAGACATCTTTAAAAAACTAATGCTATTACAGAAACACAGTAAAATTGCTAAGTTTAAGTCAAATTACAGTGAAAACGAAAAAATGGATTCAAAGAATTGTAACAACTATCATGGTATAATAGTGACATACTGATTTCAGGGAAAAAGTAAAGTGACAAATTTAAGAATATTAAAATAAATAAAACCATATTTTAACATATTTTATTTCAGTTAGTTGCCAGGCAACATTTCTAATTTTCATTTACTTTAACTTACTAAAAAAAAATGTAAGTACAAACACAGGAACCAATTCAAAATATCTGATATTGAATTCAATCTGATTCAAAATATTAGCACAAAATGTAATAGTAGATCGAAAATACTAAAAAGATAAGACTAAATCATAAGTAGTACTGCATCTATATTTCACAGAGAGCACAATCCCATAATACATCGCAACACAAAGCCATCCCAGGTGATGAAGTGAGGGAAATGTTGATTATTAATATACTACATTTAACGAAAGACTTAAAGTATTGCTCTGAAAACTGTAGAGTCACTCACTTATGAGGTTGCCTATGTAGTCAGCACAGAAGCAGACAGGTTTGGAGCAGAACTGCTGTGTGAGAGGAGAGCTTTCTTGGGGGGGTGGGGGGACAGCGGGTGTGTGCGGGGGGGAGGGGGGGGGGGGGATTCACTCATTCCATAAAACTCATCCGTACTTCTGCTCGTTTACTCCCTGTAAGCCATCGGTTTGGTAAAATTTAGATTAACTATTTTGGTTTTATTTTCCTTTAAGGTGTTTCGTATATTTATCTGTTTGAATTTATGCTTGTCTGCACAGACCTGGATTTTAACATCAACCTTTGCATTGCATTTCATTTAATTTCATTTTTAATTTCATTTTAATTTTAATTATTTTAGACTTTATATAAGTTTAATTTTTCTTTCGTTTAGGTTTTTTTTTTTTTTTTTTTTTTTGTTTTGTTTTGTTTTGTTTGGTTTTTATTTTGTCTGTATTGCCTTACTTTTATTTTGTTTATCGTTTGTTTCATTTTGTTAAATTTTCTATTAATTTTTTAACATTTATTATTATTATTACATTTTTTTAATTTACATTTCATTTAGATTTTTGCATTATTTTATATTATATATTTTGTTTTTACTTTCATTCAATCTTTATTTATTTTATTTTATTTTCTTTATTTTTATTTGTAAATTCATAGTTTTAAATTATTTTAGAATCCGATGAACCTTACGATCTTTAGTTTCTCTCTCTCAGCATAGGGGTTGTGCTTTTTTTGCTTGTTGTTATGAATCCTCAGTGCCATCCCGAGACTGATCAGTTCTCCCGAGCTGGTGAGATCAGGATCAGACTTTGCAGAACTGTTTGCATTCACAGCTGATTCTTAAACGTTTAACAGTGTGAACTGGTCAGTAATCGCTCGTTTTATTGAGTGATCCAAACACGAGCCGGCTAGTATTAGGGTCAACATGAAGTCGTGGTGTCTCTCACCGCCTCCTTACTCTCACCCTTCGTTTCTGGCCGTCCTCAAATAGCTGTGTCTTTGTGCTGGTGTTTCACCGATTCCACGGTTCATTTTACTGCCATCCCTTCTGCTTATTATGTGCTGCATTATATTAAACTGCTCCCCTACCATTATTACAGGACTATTATAGTCGGTATTTTTAAATTTCGTAATTTTCTTTAAGTTTTAGTGGGGTTGTTTTTAACATGGTTAGGAATATATATTTTGTAAATGGTATTTTTTCTTTTTTTAAATTAGTTTTTTTTAAATGATTATTTAGTTTTTATATATTTGTATTTCAATTCAAGTTAAACTAAATGAAAATTGCTTTGGTAAGTATCTAAAATAGTTTATTTTAAATAATAATTATTTAATAAAAATGCTAATTTTAATATAAGCTAACGAGTGAAAATGAAATAATTTACTACAATATTTTTTATAATATTTAAATATATTTTTCTGAGTTAAAATATATTTATTATATATTTTTACTATGTTTATTTATTTCAGTAGCCATAATGTTGTTTTAACTGGTTTTTAGTTAACTCTATTAACCCTGTTCCTTTTACTTTATTTGCAGGAATAGTTCCTGCAAAACAAATCTGTCATCATTTACTCGCCCTTTATTCCCATTGCAAACTGTGTGTATATTAGAATAATTATTTTAAGATTAATTAACATTTTATTAATACATAAACAATATTATAAAATAATATAAAATAAATAATCCTTTCTGCTGGCCCTCATGTCATTCTGTATGATTTGCTCTGTTGAACCCAGGAAAGGTTCAATGTGAGCGATTCGAGTGTTTTTGTGGCCTTCATTACGCTCCGTGTGGTGTGTTTTCGGCTCAGGCTGTTCACGGTGAAGGGGAGATCTTAAGCATGCGTTGAGCGACTCCAGCTGGCCATGGAGATGGTTGGGTCTTCCGCCGCCCACCAGAACATGAGTCACAGCTAAAAAACCCCCGAAGTCACAAAAACCCACCCGGTCACTTGCTGCTCTGAAAAGACACCAGGACACACCTCTCTGCCTTTCAGTCCGGCATGTGTTCATGTGTTCTGACATCTGATTGCTGACTTGGCATTAGAAGGGCGTGTTGTGAGGGGTTTTTTTTCTGGCTGTTTTTCTTTATTGTGAGATTTGGACTCTGTTTGTTCTCACCGCGGATCTTTTCTTTACTGGCTGCGGATTCTTCTCCTGGGAAATACCGTTACAGAATAGACTACAGAGACGACTCCCAGCGATATCGGCAAAACCCAGAGGTGCTCCTAGCGCTCTGAACTCCTGGATGAGAGCGCAAACCCAAAACCGTGCAATCCCAAGTCAACCCACCTTAGTGTTTAAAAATGTTGGCTACTACTACTACTTACATGGAGAGATGACTCGAGCTAAATTTAATTGAGTTTAGTTCATTTTTTTTTATATATATATATTTGAGTTATTTATTTAATTCATTATTTTTTATAGTGTATTTTATATTTTGAGTTAATTTATTTAATCCCTTTAGTAGTTTTTTAGTTCTTTTTTAGTATTTTATTTTATCTTTTTTGATTTATTCTTTTTTTTTTCTTTTTTTTCAGTGATTCTGTTCCTTTGTTTTGATTTTTTTTTGTGCTGTAGCTCCGCCCCATTATGACTCTCATTGGTTTCATTGCATTCACTTTCATTAAGGACTGAATAATGATGTGATGATGGAAATGTGTGACATGATGACACTCCAATAGTGTTCTCCCGCTTCAATAAAAACTTCTTGTTGAGCTCAACTTATACTATTTATAAAAAATATATTAATGATAGAATGTATTAATGTTGAGTAGCTTTTAGTTTCAGTTTTCTTTTAGGCTTTAGTAATTTTATGTGCTTTTTTCATTTTAATAAATTAAATTTTTTTGGGTGGCACGGTTAGTAGATGTAGGTTTTTTAAGTAGTTGTGGTAATTTTTTTTAAGTTTTATTTTACAACGATAATTTGTATCACTTCATAATGTAATTTTGTACGTTTTAGTAATGTTATTTTTTTTTGTATGTTTTATAATAGCTTCTAGTAATTTTTTTTTTTTTTTACAGTATTTATCAGCTGTATCACTATCATTTTTTTTTTTTTTCCATTTTATTTTAATTTCTGATAAGTTTTACTGTACTTTATCATGCTCAATTTCTATTTTTCTTTTACGTTTTTAATAAGTTTTCCATCTAATGTTTATTATTTCATTTTATTTGAATTGATTTTGAATGTATTTTTTTTTTTTTTTTTATTTTATTTTTTTTTTATTTTATTTTTTTTTTTATTTTATTTATTTTATTTTAATTTTTTATTTATTTTTTTTATTTAACATTTTATTTTATTTTATTTTATTTTGATTTGATTTGATTTGATTTTTTTATGGGCTTCATCTCCATCGTCCAGCTGCTTGCAGTTTAATCACACACTGCGAAAGGTTTGATTTTCTCTGGCTGCAGCGAGTCTTTGGCCTGAAGACTGAAGGATTTTCTGCTTTATGAGCTTTAGATTCCTTGTTTGTGTTTTCTTTTTACAATGTTTCAGTCGTTTCTGATAACTTTTGGTGTTTTGAATGTTAATCTACCACACAAACAGCAGTAATACACACGAGTTTATGTGATATAAATGAACATTTCTATGCATTCGAGGCTTTTATGGGCAAACACTTGCACGCTAAAACACGGTGGGTTTGTCTTGAAATTTCCGAGTGGAAAGTGTTTATGTTGAAAATCGCATTCTGTCCAAACACAGATTCGTTTTACAGAGTCACTGAAGCTGCAAAACTCTCCACAGAAGCGTCCTAAATGAGGTGGTTTAATGCTAAATGTGTTTATTTCTCATGGTTTGTGTGTTTTTGATGTGCAGGTGAAGGAGGAGATGCTTTTCGAGGCTCTGACCACACGAAAGACGGTGACGGTGGGCGAGAGGTTGATTGTGCCGTACAAACTGGCCGAGGTGAGATGGTTATTACAGGCCTCAAACACTCCTTCAGAGCTTCTGCGAGATCTTTCATGAAGCTGATGTGTGAGATCTTGACGTTTGTTTGGAGTCGTGGTGGTTTTTGTGAGGTTTGTGGTCTGAAGTGTCAGGTTTTTAAGGGTTTTTCCTGTGAGCTGTTTACTCTTGATGTCTCCTTCAGACCTTTACATGTACTTGAACACATATGCATTACCATGCTCTTGTGTGTAAATCGTTAAAGTGCATTTGATCTGTACGTGTTTTGAGAATCGAAGCGGGACCTTGATGTTGCTAGCGTCATGATCTATCAATAGAGCTACAGGAAACATCAAATAACATCTCAGAACATTATACTGTAGATCTGAGAAGAGTTTAACACACATATTTGTCTATTTGTTTCTATTTTAATGAATGAATTAATGTGATTAATTAGTTCATTTATTTATATTAAGTTTACCTTTTGTTTTAGACAGGGGCCATGTCTCACCAATATAACTACGGAAATATAAATAGTCATATTAATAAGTTTATTTCTTTTGTATTTTTATTATATTTGTATTTTTTGATCATTTATTCATTAATTTATCTTAGTTTTTTACCTTTGTTTTAGACAGTGCCAATGCTCTACCAATAGAACTACAGGAAATATAAATAGTCAAATTTATTTTATTTATTTTATTTTCTTATTTTTTATTTTTTTATAAGTTATGCATAATTTATATTAATTTTTAACGCTTTTTGTTTTAGACAGTGCCCATGCTCTTACCATAGAACTACAGGAAATATCATTCAAATGTATTTATTTTTATTTGTATTTATCTATTTGTATTTTGTAATAATTTATTCATTAATTTAATTAATTTTTTACCTTTTGTGTTGTAGACAGTGCCATGCTCTACCATAGAACTACAGGAAATATAAAATCAAATGTATTATTTATTTGTATTTTATGCTATATTTCATTTTAAATTAATTAAATGATATTATTTTTTTACCTTTCCGTTTAGACTGTGCGCCATGCCTAACCAATAGAGCTACAGAAATATAAATAGACAATTTATTTGTATTTTTTTATTTGTATAGATATGTTTTAATTATTGTTTATTTATTCACTCCTTATATAGCATTTTTAACTTTCGTGTTTAGACGTGCCATGCTTCAACCAGTAAAACTACAAGAATACATAGACAGCTTTCTTTTTTATTTGTGTTTTATCGTATTTAAATATTATAGACATATTTATTTATTTCGTTAGTTGTTATTTACTTGTTCATTTTAGATAGTGGCATGCTCTCGATACAGATTCAGGAAACATAAAAAATGAAAACAAAAAATACAAAACATTTCAGATATTATACACTGAAAAGAGTGTTTACCTGTATTTGTTTGTTTGTGTTAATCATGTGTTTCAATCTTGTTTTATTTGTGTATTAATTTATTTTATTTTTTTACTTTTATTTGGACAGCACCATCTTCTACCAAAAGCTCTATATCTACCAATACAGCTACCTGAAACATAAATAGCAAAACATTCAGAATATTATACAACTGAGAACAGTTTGTTTGTTTGTTTGTTTAGGTTATTTAATTGATTATAATTTTTTCATTTTACTTTTTAACACTATATTCTTTTTGTTTTTTTTTGTTTTTTTTTTTTCAAGCTTCTTGGCCCATGGAAATCCCACATTAATAAAAAAATATGTAAGACATTTAATTAATATTTTCCTTAACATTCGATTTGTGTCACTGCATGAATCACAAAGTCTCTCATTAGTTTATTAATTATGTTTCATGTGTTGTGGATGAATCTCTTCATTCTTTACATGCACAATCACACTCGAACTCTCTCTCTCCATCTCGTCTCACTTTCTCTTGTGGTCTAATTTCACTCCTGAAGTCAAACGCTAAACGTTTCCTCCACAGAGAGTGTGAGTGTGAGTGGGTGTGTTTGTTTTATTACGACACACAAACTCAGTGGTTTATCCGGAAACCCCAGTGGTTCCGAAAACACACACACACACACACACACACCACCAAACTCCATCACCTCTTCTTCAGACACGTCACTCACTTCACTGCTCCCACACAGACCACACACAACCACACCACGCACACACAACACACACACACACTCACTTCACTCACTGTCACTCACCTCCACTCACTTCACTCAGACACTCACTCCGACACCCGTCACGCAACTCACCTTCACATCACAAACACACCCGCACCTCCCGCCACAGGCCCACCTCACTCACTCACAACAGCCCTTCACGCACACACTCACTCACTCACTCACTCACTCACTCACACACTCACTCACACACTCACTCACTCACACACACTCACACTCACACTCACACTCACTCACACACACACACATGCACATAAACACACACACTCACTCACACACGCTCGCTCACTTCACCCTCACTCACTTACTTACTCACACAGACACAGACACTCACTCACTCACACTCACACAGACACTCACTCACGGCCACTCACTATCTCAAACACACTCACATCACTCCACGTCACCTCCGGTTTTCACTCACACACTCACTCACAGACACTCTCACACACACACTCACTCACTCACACACACCACATACTCACTCACTCGACACACACACATCACAACACACACACACACACACACACAGACTCTCACTCACCTTTACACTAGAACTCACTCACTACTCACGTCACGTCAATCACACAGACTCCACTCACTCACTCCCACAACACACACCACACCCCTCAACTCACTCCGAATCACTCACACACACACATCACACCTCACTCACTTCACGTCACTCACACACACACTCACTCACCCACACACTCTCTCTCTCTCTCTCACCCACACACACCCACACACACACACGCACTGACTCCCTCCTCACTCACTCACTCACGAACCTCACCACAGGATCAGACTCACCCCAATCACTCACTCACTCCTTCCACACAACCACGACCTCACACACCACACACACACACACACCACCGACACTCACACACACACACACAACACACACAGCACACACACTCCTCACTTCCTCACATTCACTCACACCAGACACTCACTCACTCCCACCAGACACAACACACACACACTCAACTCACTCACACACACACACAACACTCACACACTCACACACTCACAGAGACACAGACACACACACACATACACACACACACACACGCTCACTCACACACGCTCACTCACACACAACACACGCTCACTCACTCACACACACACACACTTTCTCACACACACACACACACTCACTCAACCACACACACACACACTCCACTCACACACACACACACAAACATCACAATCACTCCCTCACATCACTCAGACACAGACACTCACACAACCTCACTCACTCACTCACACATGCCTCTCCCGCTTGTATCCTCACAATTCACATTACTACAACCGACACAGACCCTGGCTCTCCTCACCCAACCACCACCCCTCACTCACTCACACACACAGACTCTCACTCACTCACTCACACTCTCAATCACTCACTCACGAAGATGGATCACATCACTCCTCTCACGGCACTCACCTCACTCTCACTGAAATCAACTCACCTCACTCACCCACCCACCCCACACCACACCACAGACTCTCACTCCTCACTCACGGACTCCTGCGCACTCACTACGACTCTCACTCACTCACTCACACACACACACACACACAACAGCCACTCACATCCCTCACTCACTCACGTCAATCACTCAGCTCAGACACAATCACATCAGACACTCCCTAAGACACTCACTCACGTCACACACCACACTATCCCTCACACACAACACTCACTCACACCACACACTCATTCACTCACTCACCCACCACCTCACACATCCTCCTCACCACTCCACTCACGCAATCACTCACCACTTCACATCCCACACAGACCAGACACCCTCACAAGCACCACACACACGACACACCTTCACTCACTCACACCTCACACACAGCCACCACACACACCACTCACTCACTACCACGCTCCTCCTCACTCACCTCACCCACTTACTTCCTCACACAGACCAGACACTCCTCACCTCAATCACTCACACGGACACTCAATCCATCACGACTCACACACCCTCACTCACTCATTCACACACTCACTCACAGACACACATACACACACACACTCACACGTCGGCACCCACCACAGACAACACACACACACAACAGACTCACGACACTCACTCACTCACACACAACAGACTCACTCACACACAATACTCTCACACACACACACACAATACACACTCACGTGCACTCACTACCTTCACTCACACAGCAACACACACACACTCAGTCAAAAGCGCCATACAAGGGATAGGTTAAAATCCCCAACATACAGATCCAACTCATCAAATCCCGCATCCCTCAAACCCTCGACCTACTCCTACCAAAACTAGCACAACTAACTTTTTTTTTCCCAAACAACCCCACACTCCACTCACATCACTCACTCACTTCTACAACCAACACTCACTCACACACACACACACCCTCCACTCATCACTCCACACACACACACACACACACATAATGATCACACTCACTCACTCCCCTCACTCCACCGCACGCACGACACACTCACTCACTCCTCCTCCACCACTGACAGACAGACACACACACACATACAGACAGACACACACACACAGACACGCACACACCCACACACAACACATCACACACCACTCACAACTCACTCACTCCACTCACCCACCGACACGCACTCACTTCACACACAGACCAGACACCCACACCTCACTCACACACACAACACACACTCCACCTCACATCACTCACACACAGACAACAGGCCGACAACAGCACACAAACACACAGACACACACCACACACCTCTCACACAACACACACATACTCTCACTAGGGGATCGCTCACATTCACTCACTCACCTCACTCACACACAGACACACCCACCCACACCCACTCACTCACTCACAAAACAACACTACCCACACTCACTTCCTCCTCACACACACACACACACACAGACTCCCTCTCACACACACACACAGACTCACTCACACACACACAAATACACACACACACACACTCACTCACTTCACACTGCTCGCCATCACATCCTTCCTCACTTACTCACACAGACCAGACACCGCTCACTCACATCACTCACTCACTCACATCACTCACATTCATCACCAGACACTCACTCACTCACTCACTCTCACACACACTCACTTCACACACACACACACCCTCACTCACACACACCACACTCACTCACTCACTCCCACACAGCCAGACTCTCACTCACTCACGTGGCTCACACTCTCACTCACACTCACACACTCACATCACTCACCCACCCACCCACCCACACCCACACACACACACAGACTCTCACTCAATCACAGACAACCACAGTCTCACTCACACAGACCTCCACCACTCACTCCCACATCACTCACCACACACACAACTCACCTCACATCACTCACTATCCCAACACCACACAGAACTCCTCACCCACAACACTCACACAACTCTCACCAAACACTCACACTCACCACTCACTCACCATCTCCCAGCCTTCACTCACTCACACACTCCGTCAAATCCCCTCACTTCACTCACCCACCCCACACACACACACACACACCACACCCACACAGACTCTCACTCCCTCACTCACCTCACCTCACTCACCAGACTCTCACTCACTCACCACAACCACCCACACACACACACACCACCACACACACTCATCACTCACACGCACTCACACTCACACTCTCTCACACACACAAACACACACAAACACACACTCACACACACACACACACACAACATCACACACTCACCACACTCAACACACACACACACCCACTCACCACACACACGGTCACTTCACGGCACCACACCGAGACAACACAAACTCACTCGCACACTCACACACTCACTCACACACACACCACCCACACACACACACACTTTACCTTTAATAATTATACATTTTTTAATATCATTTTATTTCATAATTTTAATTTCTAGTGCTAACAACTAGCCTACAGTTTCTCATTTTTTAGCTTTTGTTTTCATTTTAATTTTAGTTTAAGTTTTAGTGATTTTTATTTGGGTTTTTTAATTACTGTTTGTTTGTTTGTTTTTTAATGCATGTATAGGTTTTCTTCATTATATTTACAAATTTACACTGGATAACTGTATCAATTTTTATCAAAGTATTTAAAGTTATTTTTTATTCTTTTATTTAATCATTTTTTATTATTTTATATTTTTCCAGCTATCGTTTATTTTTATTTTTATTTAAATGGCATGTATTTTATTCATTTTAGTTGTATTTTATTTTATTGATTTTATTTGAGTTATGTTCAGCTTTCACAAGCTCACAGACACACGCACAGATGCAGGTTTTTCCATGATCTTAACGATGAATGACACTTAAATTCTCCTCCACCGTTTCTGAGTACGTGAGCAGAACGACTCTCACGACTCTTTAAATGTTAAAGTGTTGTGAATAATGAATCACGCAGGGGGAGTTTTATACAAGGTTTCGTCCCTCCTCCAGAGTTTGGCTAAAAATAAAAGTTGAATCAGAATGCGAGAGCTCTTCTGCATAACTGAAACATGTGAACGTGGATAGTCAGGTTTAATCCATCCAACGTTTGGCCGGAAACGTCCTTTGGTTCTCTCACAAGCCACTCAGCTTCACTACTTTCCCAAAATCAGGCCGGCGACGCACGCCTGCTTTCTCATGCCGCTGACGTCAGAGTATTTTGGAGGTGTTAATGTGAGTGTTTTATGTGTTTTAGCTCGTACAGGTTCATAAGTGGCGTTCTTGGCAGCGGCTGCAGCTTTATAGGCTTTACACACGCTGAAGGATAGCTGTGTGGTGCTGCTCGACTTAATCGCTGAGAGAGAGAGAGAGAAAGAGAGAGATACGGATATATATTATATAGCGAGAGATGAGAGTTTCAAACCACATTAAACCTAAACATACGTAGGATTGTTTGGGATTATTCTGGAATAAATACACTTGAGAAATATACTCAAACCTTTACGATGTAAATAAGATTTTTTTATTTGTTTATGGTTTACATGTAAGTGGTGGTAATTGTGGCTATATCTATTATTAGACAGATTAGATAAAGTTAAAATGCCTGCATAAATCTGTATATTACATAAAATATCTAATAAATTAAATAAAATATGTTCGCATACAATAAACGTGTAGAATTATATCCATATATGCACATAATTTTTTATTTCTTTGGTGATGAATTATATAATTACAATGCATATATTTTTGATAATGCTGGTAATCATTTTATATACACACATTATACATGCACGCTTTTATTATATGTATTTATAGTAGTGTTCTCGCATATATTTTATGTATTTAATTATCACCAGGTTATTTATGTTTATATAGGTTTTTATTAATGAAAAGTAAAGATATGTGCATATTAACGTATGTATATTTATTTATTATATATGTTTATAATGGTTTATATAATCTACATTTATTTATTTTGTAATAGTAGTGGAGTACGATTTGCAATAAATATGACTTTCTACTTGAAAATTTGGGGCCAGATTTAGTAACAGCTTGCGGCAGCGCAAACCGTCTTTTGGCGTTAAAATAGTTCTGTCAGGATTTAGTGAAGAATTAGGCGTGGACACAGTTATTTTTGCGCCTGACCTTATTGAATATGCATTTGTAGGAGTTTCCCTTTCAGACGCAACGTTTATGGGAAGAGAGTATTAAAACAAATCATGCATCGCGATTTTCTAATGTTTGCGCTCGTCAAATTACTGGCATTTGCGTCATTATTTAACGCCCCAAAAAGCATGTCTTAAAGCAGGTGGTAATTTGTGCTGCTCTTGGTAGATTGAGCTGGTCATTATGGAAATGATCTGGCTGCATCTGTGTTCTTTAAAGTGCGTATTGTTAGTAAATGTTCCCCTCCCATCAGCGCTTTTATGGAATTGTGCTCTAACCCTAATTTGCCCTGTTTAGTAAATCTGGCCCTTGATGTATAATTAAATGTTACTTGCCATTTCTTTCTTTGTGGAATTTGCTAGCAGCTTCTGAATGAAAATGGTTTCTATCCATTTTTCTTTCAGTATATACGTATACACACACACACACACAACCGCAGTGGTAATTACTCCTGTGAAGGCATGCTACAGGTTTGTGTGACGAAGGAAGTGACTTGTTCATGGAAATTCAGGGACGTTTCTGTGTGAGACCAGAGTTTCCCCTAAATAATCTCACTCTGATATCTGAGTTTCACACAGTGCTTTCAGTCTGTGAAGCAGCAAACACGTCCACTGCTTGTGTTGTTTTAATTTGATGTGATTTCTCATTGAACGTTGGGTCTGTTCTTCACGCTTGTAGATGCTGGTGTATTCACGGAAACATCACGCACATTCTCCTCACAAAATGTAAAAATGTAGTTTGTGGTGTTTATGTATTTCCTGATTTAGTCACATTGACGGGCTGTGAGTGTGTTTGTGTGATGAGCATGTGAGACTCAAACACACACACACACACACGGTGATGGCTGATTGACAGGTATGTGTTTGCGCAGGCCGGGACGGTGAGGGACTCGATGGCCAAATTCTGTACGGCGCTCTGTTCTACCTGGATCGTCTTCCGCACAAACCACGCACTGCTCTACAACAAAGACCTGGAGGATTCAGACAAGGTACAAACACACACACATTCAAACACGCGCACACACACAGACACACACACATACCACACCATACAACAGAGCACACACATTCAAAACATTCAACACACACACACACACAAACAAACACTCACACAAACAAACACACAAAAACACACAAGTACTCGCACAAACAAAAACTCACATACACTCACACAAACTCACAAACACTCACACAAACTCGCAAACACTCACACAAACACACAAACACACACACAAACTCGCAAACACACACACAAACTCACAAACACACACACAAACACACAAACACACACACACACACTCACAAACAAACAAACACTCACAAACACTCACAAACAAACACTCACAAACACAAACTCTCACAAACACTCACAAACACTCACACAAACTCGCAAAAACACAAACTCACAAACACTCACACAAGCTCGCAAACACTCACACAAGCTCACAAACACTCACACAAGCTCGCAAACACTCACACAAGCTCACAAACACTCACACAAGCTCGCAAACACTCACACAAGCTCACAAACACTCACACAAACTCACAAAAACACAAACTCACAAACACACACACAAACACACAAAACACAACTCACACCAAACCTCACACAAACCCACAAACTCACCAAAAAAAAACACAAACTCACAAACACTCGCCACAAACTCGCAAACCACAACTCACAAAACTTACATACATTCACTACACAACTCCATCATAACCTCACAAACTCCAAACACACTCACACAAACGCACAAACACGCACACAAACTCACACCAACTCGCAAACACTCACACAAAACAACTCACACAAACATCACAAAACACAAACTCGCAACACTCACACACACTCACAAACACTACATAAATCACGACAACTCACACTCACACAAACTCAGCACTCCACAAACTCACAAACACTTACATATTCACACAAAACTCGCGAACCACAAACCTTTACTAAATTCACACAAATTTGCAAACACCTCACACAAGAAACTCAGACTCACACAACTCCACAAACACTACAAATAAATGCAAACAAACTAGCAAACACTCACACACCAAACTCGACACCCTACACAAACTCACAAACTCACTCACTCAAACTCACTCACACAAACTCACAAACACTCAAACAAACTCGCAAACACTCACACAAACTTGTAAACACTTACATAAATTCACACAAACTCACACAAACTCTCACAAACTCACAAACACTCACACAAACTCACAAACACTCACACAAACTCGCAAAAACACAAACTCACAAACACTTACATAAATTCACACAAACTCACAAACACTCACACAAGCTCGCAAACACTCACACAAACTCACAAACACTCACACAAGCTCGCAAACACTCACACAAGCTCACAAACACTCACACAAGCTCGCAAACACTCACACAAGCTCACAAACACTCACACAAGCTCGCAAACACTCACACAAGCTCACAAACACTCACACAAACTCACAAAAACACAAACTCGCAAACACTCACACAAACTCGCAAACACACACACAAACTCACAAACACACACACAAACTAACTCGCGAACACATCACACAACTCACAACCTCCACCACTCACAACACTCACACAACTTGTAACACACATAAATTCACACAACTCGCAAACACTCACCAAACGCACAAACACTCCAAAAGCTCCCAAACACTCACACAAACTCCAAACACTCAACCAACTCCAAACACTCACAAACATCCACACAAACGCACCAACACTCCACACAAACTCGCAAACACTCACACAAACTCACACACACACACACAAACACACAATCACTCACACAAACTCACTCACACAAACTCGTAAACGCTTACATAAATTCACACAAACTCGCAAACACTCACAAACACTCACACACACACACAAACAAACAAACACTCACACAACTCACTCGCAAACACTCACACAAACTCACTCACACAAACTCGTAAACACTTACATAAATTCACACAAACTCGCAAACACTCACACAAACTCGCAAACACTCACACAAACTCACTCACACAAACTCGTAAACACTTACATAAATTCACACAAACACTCACACAAACTCGCAAACACTCACACAAACTCACTCACAAACTCACAAACACTCACAAACACTCACACAAACTCACAAACACTCAAACAAACTCGCAAACACTCACACAAACTCGCAAACACTCACACAACCTCGCAAACACTCACACAAACTCGCAAAAACACAAACTCACAAACACTCACACAAACTCTAAACACTGACATAAATTCACACAAACTCGGAACTCTCACACAACTCGCAAACACTCACCAAACTCACTCACCAAACTCGTAAACCTTACATAAATTTCACACAAACTCGCAACACTCACACAAACTCGCCTCACACAACTCGTACACACTTACATAAATTCACACAAACTCGCAAACACTCACACAAACTCACAAACACTCACAAACACTCACACAAACTCACTCACTCAAACTCACTCACACAAACTCACGCAAACACTCACACAAACTCGCAAACACTCACACAAACTCGTAAACACTTACATAAATTCACACAAACACTCACACAAACTCGCAAAAACACAAACTCACAAACACTCACACAAACACACAAACACTCACATAATTCCACACAACTCGGCAACCTCACACAACTCACCACACTCACACAAAACTCACAAACACTCACACAGAACTCCCAAACCTCACCACAAACTCGCAACACACCCAAACGCCGTAAACACTTACATAATTCACACAAACTCGCAAACATCACACAAACTCACAAAACTCAACACACTCACACACACTCCACACGTCACAAACAAACACTCACACACACTCACAACACTCTAACACACACTGCACGCAAACACACACAAACTCGCAAAACTCACACAAACTGGTAAACAACTTTACAAACACTCAAACAAACTCGCAAACACTCACACAAACTCACTCACTCAAACTCACTCACACAAACTCACAAACACTCAAACAAACTCGCAAACACTCACACAAACTTGTAAACACTTACATAAACTCACACAAACTCGCAAACACTCACAAACACTCACACACACACACAAACACTCACACAAACTCGCAAACACTCACACAAACTCACTCACTCAAACTCACTCACACAAACTCACAAACACTCAAACAAACTCGCAAACACTCACACAAACTCACAAACACACACACAAACACACAAACACTCACAACAACACTCACACAAACTCTGCAACCTCACACAAACTCCGCAAACACTCACACCAAACTCGCAAACACGCACACAGAACTCGCAAACACTCCACACAAACTCCCAAACCTCACGAAAACACTCACAAACACTCACGCAACACTCACCAACTCACAAACACTCCACAAGCTCACAAACACTCACACAAACTCACAAACACTCAAACAAACTCGCAAACACTCACACAAACTCACTCACTCAAACTCACTCACACAAACTCACAAACACTCAAACAAACTCGCAAACACTCACACAAACTCACTCACTCAAACTCACTCACACAAACTCACAAACACTCAAACAAACTCGCAAACACTCACACAAACTCACTCACTCAAACTCACTCACACAAACTCACAAACACTCAAACAAACTCGCAAACACTCACACAAACTTGTAAACACTTACATAAATTCACACAAACTCACACAAACTCTCACAAACTCACAAACACTCACACACACTCACACACACTCACCCACACACTCACACACACACACACAGAAACACACAAACTCACAAAACTCTCACACAAACCTCCAACACTCACACAAACCAAACACCTCACACAAACTCACTCACTGACCCAACTCACACACACACTCACACAAACACACAGTCACTCACACAAACACACACACAAACTCGCAAACACTCACACAAACTCACTCACACAAACTCACAAACACTCAAACAAACTCGCAAACACTCACACAAACTTGTAAACACTTACATAAACTCACACAAACTCGCAAACACTCACACAAACACTCACACAAACTCACAAACACTCACACAAACTCACAAACTCTCACACAAACTCACAAACACTCACACAAACTCACAAAAACACAAACTCGCAAACACTCACACAAACTCGCAAACACACACACAAACTCACAAACACACACACAAACACACAACCACTCACACAAACTCACAAACACTCCACAAACACTCACACAAACACTCACCCACACTCACACCAACACTCACACAAACACTCAACACAAACACTCACACAAACCTCACACAAACACTTCACAGTCACACCCACACAAACAACTCACACAAACACTCACACGATCACGCTCACACACACTCACACAAACCTCACACAAACTCCACACACTCAACAACTCGCAAACACTCACACCAAACTCACTCACAAAACTCGCAAAACACTCACACACACTCACATAGACACTCGCAACACACACTCACACACACTCCCACAGTCACACAACCCTCACCAAACTCGCAAACACTCCACAAACCGCAAACCCTCACACAGACTCACCTCCAAACTCACAAACCCACAACACTCACACAAAACTCACCAAACACTCCAAACAAAAACTCACACACACTCAAACACCCTCACAACCAACACTCCTACAAACCCTCACACAAAAACATCACAACCACTCACCAAACACTCACAGACACACTCACAAACACTCACACAAACACTCACACAAACTCGCAAACACTCACACAAACTCGCAAACACTCACACAAACTCACAAACACTCACACAAGCTCGCAAACACTCACACAAGCTCACAAACACTCACACAAGCTCGCAAACACTCACACAAGCTCACAAACACTCACACAAACTCACAAAAACACAAACTCGCAAACACTCACACAAACTCGCAAACACTCACACAAACTCACTCACACAAACTCGCAAACACTCACACAAACTCACAAACACTCACACAAACACTCACACAAACACACAAACACACACACAACACTCACACACACACCACACACACACACACAAAACACACAAACCCAAAAACCCCACTCACACAAACCCTCACCCACACTGCCACACCTCAACAGCCAATACTCACACACACACACACCACTCACAAACACTCCACAAACCCTCAACGACAAACTCCTCAAACACTCACACAAACTCCCCTCACCACAAACTCGAAACGCTTACAATAATTCCGAGAAAGAAGGGAAGAAGAAACAACTCGCAAACACTCCCACAACTCGCAAACACTCACTACAAACTCGCAAACCCTCACACAACTCGCAAACACTCACACAACTCACTCACACAAACTCGTAACACTTACATAAAGTCACACCAACTCGGAACCCTCACCAAACTCGCAAACCCTCACCAAACTCACTCACACCAAACCGTAAACACTTCATACATTCACACAAACTCGCAAAACTCACACAAACTCGCAACACTCACAACAAACTCACCTCACACAACTCGTAAACACTTACCTAAATTCACACAACTCGCAAACACTCACACAAACTCCAAACCACTCCTAAACTCACTCACCAACTCGTAAACACTAAATAATTCACACAAACTCACAAACACTCAAACAAACTCGCAAACACTCACACAAACTCACTCACTCAAACTCACTCACACAAACTCACAAACACTCAAACAAACTCGCAAACACTCACACAAACTCACAAACACTCAAACAAACTCGCAAACACTCACACAAACTCGTAAACACTTACATAAATTCACACAAACACTCACACAAACTCGCAAAAACACAAACTCACAAACACTCACACAAACACACAAACACACACACAACTCAAAGAACACTCACCAAACTCGCAACCTCCACACAAATCTTCAACACTTACATAAGATTCACTACCCAAACTAGCGCTCGCAAACCAAACTCACACAAACCACAAACACCACACACACTCACAAACACTCCACCAACACGTATCACAAACCTACACTCACAAACACTCACCAAACCTCACGCAAACACTCAAACACAACTCGCAACAACGTCACCAAACTTTAAACACTTACATATCACCAAACTCGCAAACACTCACACAAACTTGTAAACACTTACATAAATTCACACAAACTCACAAACACTCACACAAACTCACAAACACTCACCCACAACTTGTAAAACACTTACATAATTCACAACAAACTCGCAAAACACTCACACAAACTTTCACAACACTTCTAAATTCACACAAACTCGCAAACTCACTCACTCAAACTCACTCACACAAACTCACAAACACTCAAACAAACTCGCAAACACTCACACAAACTCACTCACTCAAACTCACTCACACAAACTCACAAACACTCAAACAAACTCGCAAACACTCACACAAACTCACAAACACTCACACAAACTCGCAAACACTCACACAAACTCGCAAACACTCACACAAACTCGCAAACACTCACACAAACTCACAAACACTCACACAAACACTCACAAACACTCACGCAAACACTCACACAAGCTCACAAACACTCACACAAGCTCACAAACACTCACACAAGCTCACAAACACTCACACAAGCTCGCAAACACTCACACAAACTCGCAAACACTCACACAAACTCACAAACACTCACACAAACTCGCAAACACTCACACAAACTCACTCACTCAAACTCACTCACACAAACTCACAAACACTCAAACAAACTCGCAAACACTCACACAAACTCACTCACACAAACTCGCAAACACTCACACAAACTCACAAACACTCACACAAACTCGCAAACACTCACACAAACTCGCAAACACTCACACAAACTCACAAACACTCACACAAACTCACTCACTCAAACTCACTCACACAAACTCACAAACACTCAAACAAACTCGCAAACACTCACACAAACTCACTCACTCAAACTCACTCACACAAACTCACAAACACTCAAACAAACTCGCAAACACTCACACAAACTCACTCACAAACTCACAAACACTCACACACACTCACAAACACACACACACTCTCACTCACTCACACACTCTCACACTCCCACACACTCACACACACTCACTCACAAACACACAACACTCACTCACACACACACACACAAAAAAACACCACACACACTCACAAACACTCACACAAACACTCACACAAACTCGCAAACACTCACACAAACTCACTCACAAACTCACAAACACTCACACAAACTCGCAAACACTCACACAAACTCGCAAACACTCACACAAACTCGCAAAAACACAAACTCACAAACACTCACACAAGCTCGCAAACACTCACACAAACTCGCAAAAACACCACACCTAAACCGCAACACTTCTCCACACAAACTCACTCACAAACTCAAAACCTCACCACACTTCACAAACATCCCAAACACTCACACACACTCACACTCCACACACTCACAAACCTCACACACACACTCCCCACAGAACACATCCCAAACACTCACACAAACACTCCACAAACACTCCACAAACTCGCAAACACTCACACAACTCACTCACTTCACACCTCCCTTCACACCAACTCACAAACACTCACACAAACTCCTCACTAGTCAAACTCACCACCAAACTCACAACACTCACACAAACTCACTCACTTCAAACTCACTCACTACAAACTCACAACACCACACAAAATTCACTACACACAAACACTCACCCAACTCACAACAACTCACACAAACTCACAAACACTCACACAAACTCTCACAAACACTCACACAAACTCACTCACACAAACTCACAAACACTCACACAAACTCACTCACTCAAACTCACTCACACAAACTCACAAACACTCACACAAACTCACTCACACAAACACTCACACAAACACACAAACACACACACAAACTCATCTCAACTCAAACTCACTCACAAAACTCACAAGACCTCACCAAACTCACTCACTCAAACTCTTACACACACACACACAAAATCACTCACACAAACTCGCAAACACTCACACAAACTCACTCACACAAACTCGTAAACACTCTCACAAACACTCGCACAAACTCGCAAAAACACACTAACTCACAAACACTCGCACACACAAAATCGCACAAGCGCACACAATCTCAAACTCGCACAAAAACACACAACCTCATGCAAACGCAGAAACTTTCTCAAAAACGCACACATTTTACGATTATGCTGTGTGAAAGGTGTGTGTATTATATTTGTAATAATCCTAGTACACACATTTCCTCCCATTATTGGCAGGTTCTGTCTAGTTGACTTCAGTGACTGATTGTTCATCAATGTCTCTGAGCTGCCTCATCAATAAAGCGATCAGCTCCGACAGTCATGATGACGTGGTGAAGTCATGCATCAGCGCTCAGTTTCACATTGACCTGATGTGAGATGTGTGTGTGTTTCAGATCCTGTCCATCGGTGTGCTGGACATCTTCGGCTTTGAGGACTACGAGAACAACAGCTTCGAGCAGTTCTGCATCAACTTCGCCAACGAGACGCTGCAGCATTACTTCAACCAGCACGTCTTCAAGCTGGAGCAGGTAACAGATCTCTGGATCTGATCACATGAGCGCCGTCGTTTACTCGTCCTGTTCTGCGCTCACATGATCACATTTCATTACCGATTCCACACTGAAGTCTTAGAATATAGACTAACCTGAAGTGGGTTTAAATCTTTATCTTTTATGCGTTTAATGTGAATACTGTGCTTATTTAAAGGGATAATTCGAGGAATAAATGTGATGTTTTTCTGTGAACAACTCCAGGGTTATTATAGTTCATTAAAACACGAAAGCTAAAACCATAAAAAATGCTTTTGTTACTTGAAATAAAGTAAATGATAACTGAACGCTATTAAATCTGAAAACAGTCAAATTTATATTCACAGATTGCCAAGGGCTACACTTTTATTTTCACTTTATTTAAATAAATTGTAAAAAAAAATTATTTATTTTAGTAAATAAGTTCATTTTATACAAGAAAATGGAAAGATCTTTTACTTTTACGTTTCAAAATATAAGCATAAACTATAATAGACATTAAAGCTTAAAATGAAACGTAAAACGTTGCGTTGGCAACTAGCTGAAAATGGTTTGAACATTTATATGTATTGTTATTTCAGTCAAATTGTTTTTAGTTAATGTTTATTTTATTTCAAGTACATTTTTTTTACGGTTTAATTTCAGTTAACTATAATAACCCTGATGTGAATAAGGATTAACGCCTGAAAAGGCTTTATTATAACTACATATCAAATATTCTTTTCAAAAAAAAAAATTGTTTTTGATTTTAGTGATTCATTTTTATACAAGAAATGTTTTTTTTTTACATTTCATAAGCATGAAGCATAAAAACTAATAGACACATTTCAAAAAAATACTATATTATTAATTATGGATTAATATATAATATTAATTAATAAATAGCAGCAAGCAGTTATCTGATTTAGTAAAGTTGTTTCATTAATTTTATACATTATAAACGTATTGTTATTATATACATTATTCTTCTGATGATTATGATTATTGTTGTTGTTTTTTATTGTATTTATTTTCTGAAACACTTCAAGTTACAATTTATGTTTGGAAGGCACTATTAAAATAATAATAATAATAACTATTGTTGTTGTTAGTATGAAACTATTCTAACTGCTGCAGAAATAATAAAAAAAATATTAAAAGACCTAAACTTGGAGGTTAGTAATGTTGTTAGTGTATATGATACAGGATTAAATAAAAGCATTATTATATTTAATATTCAGACCTTTGAAAGCCTTCGAGCTGCAGGGTATGTGTGCAGTAACACAGAAGGTTTGCGGTGTGTGTTTGGTCTGTCAGGAGGAGTATCGCTCGGAGGGCATCAGCTGGCACATGATCGACTACATCGACAACACGGCCTGCATCAACCTCATCAGCAAGAAACCCACCGCGCTGCTGCACCTGCTGGACGAGGAGTGCAAGTGAGTCTGGTCTCTCCTCTCTCTCCCTCTCTCCCTTCCCTCAGTGGAGTCAGGCCCGCAGTCGCCGAGTGCTTATGGCCCGGTCAAGTTATCACGCAGCTTTCGATATTATGTGCCTTTTCCTTATTGTAAGTGTGTCTTGCTTTGGGTTTCACAGAAATGTTTAGTAAATATTAAGCTAGCGCCGGTTCCTATGGATTTATTTATTGCACACTAAATAATGTTATTATTTAAGTATTTCTTAAATATCAATTATCTTTGTTTGTTTGGTGTAGCCTTGTTATATAACTCAAAAACTGGATAAGTCACCACAAATATTAAAATCAGATTTATTTTTGTGTAATTAAGATGATGGTATAGTTTGTATTGATATTTTGAATTAGGTTTTTTTATACATATTTTCCATTTTAAGGTCCAGTTGGTAGTAATGATGTATTAACCCATACCGTTTTTGCTATATATCTCTATATATATATATTATATATATATATATAATCTTTTATATATATACACAGCACATACCATACATAACCACACACACATATTATTTTTTTTTTTGCAGTTTTTTTATTTTTATTTTAAATTCACTTTTATTTCTATTTATTATTACATTTTCAATTTATAATTTACCTTTTATGAGGAGTCATTTTCGTTCTTGTGTAGTTAGGTTTTTCAAATCAGTTTATAAGTTTTTTAATTTCTTAAACATTAGATATTTTAAAAACAAAAGGTATTTTTTTATTTTTTTCAATTTATTAGTTTTTTACAACTTTAATGCTCAATTATTATAAACTATACCCTTGACTTTTCTTGTATGAAAATGACATACTTTACTAATGAAATTGCAATCATTGTATAGTGCACATTTGGCAATTAGTATATTACTAATGCAAATTTGAAAAATGATATAATGACTATTATTTTGTAATATATATACTTTTTAGTTTTATTTGCAGTTTTAGTTATTTTAAGTACTGACTTCAGGTTTAAATAAGTAAAAATTGCATTGTTCAACTAGCTGAAATTTGCATTTATATATATTTTTATGTCAGGTTATTTTATTCAGTACCAAAAATGTTTTTTTTTTTTTAATGTTTTTAGTTTGAGTTTCAGTTACACTATAACCTGAACTGACATGATAAAAGACCTGAAACATATTTTATAATAAATACAATATTTATTTTCTAAATTAGTTTTTGATTTTAGTAAAGAAGTTACATTTATACAAGAAAATGTTAACATTGTTTTCATAATGAGCAATAGAGTGTTAATAGATACATTATTGTTTGAACTCTGCTTCTGTTTAGTAGCATTTCTATCATAAAACAGTGATGAATTATTGCAGACTGGAGTGTTTGATCAGGTGCTAATGTGAATGTTGTTGTGGTTGGCTTGCAGTTTTCCGCAGGCGTCTAATCAGACTCTGCTGGATAAGTTTAAGCGGCAGCACGAGGGAAACGGCTACATCGAGTTTCCTGCCGTCATGGAGCCGGCGTTCATCATCCGACACTACGCCGGGAAAGTCAAATACAGCGTCAAGGTGAGAAACTTGCAGACCCCAGCTCTGCTGCTTCAGTGCTTAAGTGTGTGTGTGATTGAGTGAACATTTGCATATGTTACACACACACACAGTGACCTAATTCTGTGCTTTGATCTGATTGGTTGATCGGGTGTATCTGGAGCACATGTTTGTCAGAGAGGTTAACTCTGATCTATCTGCACGCTACCACACACACACTCACACTATCATACACACACACTCACACACACTCAAACTCTCTCACACACACCCACACACACACACACAAAGACACACACAACACTCTCTCTCTCACACACTCACACACACACACACACACACCCACACCAACTAAAGCTGTTGTCGTCTGTGTGTTTATTTATTCGAGGCTGTGTTTGGAGCAGATGTGACAGTATCAGTGTCGACTATGAGAACAGCTGCTTCAACATTCACCCTTTCACTCACATTCTACTACTGAGCCCTTACATCAATTCCCTCATCGGCTTGAATCAGCTATTTAGTACGTTCATATACTATTAATTATTTTTTATTTTTATATTTTTTCCCGTTTTCATTGAATTTGACATTTTTAGTAATTTGATGGGATTTTTTTATACATGTTTGTGTGTGTATTTATATATATATACATATTATATATATATATATATATAATTATATCATACATATAAATGTGTAATTTTAAAAATTCAAAAAAAGTGTGTTTTTTTAGTTATCTATTATATTTTAGTATTAACTCGTTTAAATGAGAACATCCGCCTTTGCAACTAGCTGATTTTTTTTTCGTCATGTTATTATTTATTTTTATTTATTATATTTCGATTAATCAAATGAAATGGCTTTTTTATTGTTTTTGTTTTAAAAATTAACTGCATAACCCCTGGTTATTTTAGTATCGGAGGTCCCGTTTATGTTCCTGTTTTTTGTTTCTGTATTGGCCCTTATTTTGGTTATTTTTCTTGGTCCCATTCTAGTTTAGTTTCATAGCTGTTGGTTTTTGCCTTTCTTTCCTTTCTTTCCCGTGTGTTTGATTGTTACTTTGCTCCCAGGGAGTGTGTCGGTCATGGTCAATTACCCCTGTTCTTAAGGTCCTGTCGTGTTATCCTTGAGTTTGGTCTTGTATATATATAAAAACGTCTGAAGTTGGCTTCATGTGAGTCTCTCCCTTCTCTCCGCCACTGCCTTGTTTTTCCCTTTTGGATTGTTGATTAAGACTTTATTTTGAGTCTATCCTTTTTCCCTTCCTCCTCCCTTCCCCTGTCCTCGTTCTTTCGTTCTTTTTTTTTTCGTCTTGTTCCCGAAGGCACAGTGACAAATAATAACCGGACCCCTACAAAGTAGCAGCGCCTCCTTCTCCCCGTGTTGTTTTCTCATTTTTTTAAATGTTTTTCCGTTTTGTTGTCCTGTTTGTAAAAAAAATTTAAAAAACCCCCCCGCTGGAACCGCCGCACCCCTCGCGTCCATTAGTCAAGCCTGCCTGCTGTGGCTTCACACACGGCCTGCTGGCCGCTGCTCACCACAGCAGAATTAATTTCGCACGGCCGCTCCAATGGTCCATTCCCGCCGGTCTGCGGCTCACAACAAGCCGCCGTCCGTTCGCTCTCAGTTCACCCGGGCCTTTCGCTGATCAGGCCGCGAACGATCATCATCCCTCCTTCCCTCTCCTCTGCCCAAAGATGAGATTTGCGGAGGAAGAGATTGTGGACGTCTTCGCTCGATCCAGTTTCGGGCTCCAGCCCCCATAGCTCTCGCTCCATTGTGGGCTCTCCGGTCCCCAGTAAGCCCAGGAGGGCTTCCAGTCCCCCGTTTTGGGCCTTCGAAGATGGGCCTTAGATCCTTTACGACTACTCGACTGCCTGTCCGCCTGGGAGGCCTTCCTTTCCCCGTCTTGGCACCAGCCTGACCAGGCGCCGCACAACCCCCCTCCCCCGGTTGAATTGGATTTACAGCGCGGTACTCGCCTTTTGGGAGGGGGAGTAATGTCCACGTTTATGGTCTGTTTTTTTTGTTTTGTTTTCCCATCGGTTCCTGCCTCCTAAATCCTGTTTCTGTATGCCTTCTTTGGTTTATGTTCCTTTCCTCTGATAGTTGTTATGTTCATTTTGGTTTTTCCCATTGTTTGATTGTTGATTGCTTTCCCAGTGTGTAATTGTACATTCCCCCCATGTACTTAAAAAGGTAGTTCACCCCAAAATGAAAATTAGGTTGCGTTTTACTCACCCCAGAGGCATCCTAGGTGTATATGAATTTCTTCTCTCAGACGAATCCAGTCGGAGTAATATAAAAAAATTGTCTTTGATCTTTCATATCAGCTGTTTATATTATGCCACCTCAAGCGGGTGATGCATATGCATCCCGTCCAAAGAAGTGAAATAAAAAGTTGCCCTATCCTTAACAAAACATCTCACACCATCACACGCCCGGGGGGTGAACAACGGCTCCTTAGGAATCGGTGGGCTTGCGTTTTTGTGGGAAAAATATCCTATCAAAAAAACGTAATAAAACTCCTTGACTCTAAGCTTGCGCTGCGCTCACTGTTTGTACGCGGAGAGCTCCGGGCGAGATGATGAATTAGGTCGCTTTTGGCGGCATGGCGATAGCGCCGCTCAACAAGGGACGAACACCGGAGCGCATCGGAGATAGATCAGAACAAAACATGTCCTATTTAGAAGACAAACTAGGATGTGTAAATAAGAATAAATCAGAGTATTTGGATATAAGAAAAGCCAAGAGGATACCATGGGTTTTCCGTTGCTAAAGTAAGAAACTTGTCTTCCTGATCCTGTTAACCGAAACTTGGCATTGCGCAGCACTGAACTCATATGTCATCCACCTGTAACTGCTTCCGTTTACAACAGTGAGCTCAAGCTGACATAAAGTGATTATTACGTTTTGAATATGGATTTTTTCTTACAAAAACGCATCGATTCGTTACAGGAGGCCTTTGTTCACCCCCCGTAGCCGTGTGAGACACTTTTTTTATGGTGGCGCTTTTTATTTCACTTCTTTTGGCTGATGCATGCAACCCCCCTGGATTTGCCATTCCAACAGCTTGACTAAGATCAAAGACCATTTTTAATAAATCTCCGATTGGATTCATCTGAAAGAAGAGTCATATACACCTAGGATGCCTCTGGGGTGAGTAAAACGCAGCGTAATTTTCATTTTTGGTGAACTAACCCGTTAAGTTCCTGTCGTTGTTTCGAGTGGTCTGGTATTATAACGTCGAAAGTTGTGCTTTCATGTTAGTCTCTCTCTCTTCCTCTCTTCTTTCCGGTCTCTTCTTTTCCTCGCCCTGCCTTGTGTTTCCCTTTTGGATTGTTTATAATTATAAAGATGTAGTTTTTGAGTCCTTAAACTAATCATCCCCACTCCTCGTTTTCCCCTCGTTCTCTTATCTTTCTCTTTTTCGTCTTTTCCCCCAGAATGCAACGTGACCGTACCTTGAGATAGTATTGCAGTTTTTAAATATATTTTATTAGTTTTTTTCAATTTTAGAAGATTTTCTGTTTTAATTTTTATCTGACGTTTTGAGTTATTTTTGTCGTGAGTATTTTTTTTATTTTTAGTTTAAGTTTTAGTAATTTAGTTGTGTGTTTTTGCCATTTTTATTTTCTTTTTAATGTGTCTATATAGTTTTAATTTTTTTATTTCAGTTTTAGTGATTTTATTGCATCAAGTTAAACAAATGAAAATGGCAAATGTTGCTTAGTTTAAAATAGTGTTATTTTAGTCAAATACTATTATAGTTTTTGTTAATATTATGAATTAGATTTTATTTTTATATTTTCTGTTTTCATTTTAAATTTAGTTAAAGTTTTTGTAATTTTGTGCTTTCCGTCCGTACTTTTTTTTTTTTGATAAATTTTCTATAATCATTTGCCTATTTCCTTTTTATTTTTCAAGTTAAACAAAATGAAAAGGACAAATGTGGCAACTCTACCGAGTCCCTAGTGTACGTAGTCAACTAACTGAAATAAAATATGTTTAAGCTTATATTTTATTTTATTTCTAGTGACAAAAAGCTAACCCTGGTTTGAAATAGCATACTACTTTTATACAGTGCCGCCCACTAATATTGGCACCCTTGGTAAATATGAGCAAAGGTGGCTGTGAAAATAAATAACTTCAGTCACCCTGGTGTGCTACAAAATGTAAATATGAATGAATATACTTCAGAGATATTTTACTCTTAAGAATTTCTAGGGGTGCCAATAATGGTGTCCAACGTGTATTTGAGAAAAACAATTATTTAATAATGAGATTTTCCTTCCCCCGCCGCTTTCCAATTGATTTACTTCATGAAGGTTTAGAATTTTGTGAATTTTTGTGAATGAAAGATCAAAAAGATAACATCAGATTTATAATTATATTTCTCTCAGCCAGACAGGTCAGGCCGCCTTTGCTATATTTTTTACCAAGGGTGTGCCCATATCATGGGGGGCCTGTATATATAAGGATGCATGCATGTTGCTGTCTATACATGTCGTTTTTTCTGCAGTTACTCAGGGAGCAGACAAAACGGATCACATGGCCTGATATTCGTGGCTCTGCTGAGAGCGAAAGCCAATGCCGAAACGCTTTCATCGGTGCTGTAACCTTATGGGAATCGATCCGTTGGCCACCTCCTTCCGCTTGGCCGGTCCGCGCCTTTTTCCGTGTCCTGAGCACGAGCACTCGTCGCCTTCAGAGAAGCCGGGAAACGGCACAAGGAGAAGACGACGACGACGAGCGGTGAGAAACAGTGTCATTACAAACCAGATCCTGTCATGCAGCTGTGAGACTCAAACACTCACAAACGTTTCTCACAATCACATGCACAAGAATTAACTACCCATGATGCAACATCTCTATTATTTATCGCCATGGAGACGATGCAAACGCTCTCGTGACGTTAAAATATGCATGCATGGAGACAGAAGAACAGCAGACTGGAAACAATGCGTTTTAGATGCTGACACGCTTAGCATCCCTGTGATTTCATTCACAATGCTTCGTTTTAAATTAAATGTCATTTTAATGTAATTTTTTTTTTCCTGATGTTGTTTGCAACCAATGACAATAAAAATAGAAGATTATTATTATTAATAATAATAATAAATAAAAATAATACTTTTATAAATAGTACAATTATATAAATTGTAAATAATTAAAAACATACAAAATATAAAAAATAATAATGTATCTATAATTTATAATAATAAAAAAATTTAAAAATTTTTTTAAAACCTTTAAAAATCAGTGTGTAAGTAAAATGTAAAAAGGTCAATTTACACAAAAAACATCCCAATTGGTGTAATTTTATATATATATTTTGAATAACATATGGTTTTTACATTATTTGCGGCAGTTTCCCTGTTAATTTTTAAAATATATATATATACAATAAACAGTAATATATAACCACAGGTATTTACTGTTTATTATTTACTTTCTAAAATAAACATGAAAATATAGATAAACATTTTCATGCACATTATTTATTTATTAACATACGAAGCAGGCCTTTTAACATATATAACAAAAAAAAGATAAACACTTTTTTATTTGACAGATCAGCTATTTCTATAGCATAGGAATAGGCTCTGATCAGATGTTCGCGGGGACACAGTTGTGCTAGTTTATCCATGCGTTTGTGAACATGCTGCTGTTTGTTTTATAAAGTGTTTGTTGTTGCCGAATCCTCGACACAGCGAGAACAACAACTGCAGACGATGACACTAAAACATTTCAATGAGACACATTCACGACTGACGCTAGCTTACCACACTATCTCTCTCTCTCTCTTTCTCTCCTCTACTTCCTCCTCTTTCTATCTCTCTATTTTCGCTCTCTCTCTCTATCTCTCTCTCTCTCTTCCTCTCTCTCTCCTCTTCTCTATCTTATCTCTACTCTCTCTCTCTCCTTTCTCTCCTCTCCTCTATCCTCTCTCTCCTCTATCTGCTATCTCCTCAGCTATCCCACCTCTCTCTCTTCTCTATCTCCCTCCTATCGCCTCTCTCTCTCTCTTTTCTCGCCTCTCTCTCCTATCTCCCTCTCTCCTTTCTCTCTCCTCTCTAGATTCTCTCTCTCTCTCGCATATCTTTCTCTCTCCTCTCTCGCTCCTCTCTCCTCTCCCTATTGACTTATCTGTTATACTTCTCTATCTCTTTCTCTCTATCTCTTATATCTATCTCTCTCTCTCTCTCTGTATCTCTCTCTCTCTCTCTATCTTCCTCTCTTGTATATCTTCTCTTTTTATCTATCTCTCTCTCTCCTACTCTCTCTCCTCTCTCTCTCTCTCTCTCTTCTCTCTCTCTCTCTTTCTCTCTCTCTCTCTCTATCTCTCTCTCTCTCTTCTTGCTCTCTTTCTCTCGCTCTCCTCGCTCCTCTCTCTCTCTCTCTCTCTCTCTTTCTCTCTTTCTCTCTCTCTATCTCTCTCTCTCTCTCTTCTCTCTCTCTCTCTCTTTCTCTCTTCTCTCTCTCTTGTCTCTATATCTTCTATCTCTCTTCTCCAGGCTCTGACGGTCCGGTTCAGAATCAGAAAAGTGTGGACAGCTTCAGTTTCCTGCATCATCCTGTTCACCAGCGGAGCCTTGAGATCCTGCAGCGATGCAAAGATGACAAATACAGTAAGATGACAAAACGTTTTGTTACTTGAAATAAAAGAAACATTAACTGAAAAAAAACTTGATTAACTTGATGTTCTAAAAGAACTAAAAATAAACTGAAATAAAATATATTTCCCAAACTCTGTTGTCCCGCTGAAATTTTAAGTTATTATTTAAAAATGTAATAACACGTTCATGGTCACATGCAGGCAAACTCAAATTTTACCACAATGTTAAAAACCAAACATGGTAAAGACACTGTAATGTAGCTTATTGACTTTATGAAACTACAGCATGAAAAAATACAATGTTTATTTACTGAATAAATTCAGTAAATATTAATTTGTCAATGTATTTATCAAAATAATGTCTTAATTTATTAAGAGTTATATCTATAAACTAATAAAAATTACTAAAACTTTGGCTAACATTAAAATGTAAACTATAAAAAATGTAATAATTTTTTTAAACATAAAAATTACTAAAACTTTGGCTAACATTAAAATGTAAACTATAAAAAATGTATGTAATAATTTGTTTAACATAAAAATAGCTAAAACTTTGGCTAACATTAAAAATGTAAACTATAAAAATTTTTAAAAAAAAAGTAAACAAAAATTAAAACAAAAATTACTAAAACTTTGACGTTATAATGAAAACAGAAAATATATAAAAAAAATTTTTTACATAAAACAATGAAGTTACTAAAACTTAAAACTGATTATTATGATAAAAAACAGGAAACTATAAAAATTTAAATAATAAGTACAAAACACAACAAATTTGCTAAAACTTTGACATTATAATGAAAACGTAAAATTAAAAAATGTAATAAAAAATAAAATAAATTACAAAAAAATACTAAACTATAAATTTAAACATTAAAACGTAAAATATAAAAATTAAATCTGTTGGAATGTCACAGCAAATTAATCTTCAACAATAAAGATGACTAAATGATCTCCCCAAAAATCCATCAGAACGATCTGACATCATCATAAAGAGTTTGTTATGGTTCTGTTAATGATGAGGTTATTGTTTGATTTCCGGATATTTGTGTAAACCGGCTTTAGTTTGGTCTCGTTTGGTCTGGTTTATATGAATGATCTCAGTTGTTTGTGTTCCTCTCCGTCTGTCAGATTCCAGCATCAGCCGGAGGAGTCCACGCACTCCACTATCAGACCTGCAGGGAACAAACACGCTCCGCGAGAACATGAGCAGGTACAAACCCCTCAAACATTCACTTCATATTTACCTCATTTAAAGGGATAATTCACCCAAAAAATGAAAAATGTGATGTTTATTATGCTTACCCCGGCGGAACCAAGATGTAGGGACTTTGTTTCTCAGTAGAACACATTGATGATTTTTAACTGTAACCGTTGCAGTCTATCAGTCGTAGAATGCATGGCAATGGTAACAAAATCTATGAGAGTAAAAAAAACATGCACAGACAAATCCAAATTAAACCCTGCGGCTCGTGACGACACATTGATGTCCTAAGACATGAAACGATCGGGGGGGGCTGGAGAAGAAACCCTAACAGTAGTATACATGGTACCTCAATACACACTAGGGCCAACGGCTTTGGGCGGTTTTATAGCGATAGGCGGGTTGATCAAATTTTCATGTGCGATTCATTGCTTGGTTATATTTTTTGTATGTTTTTTTTTTGTTTTGGTTCTTTTTTTTTTTTTTTTGCCTGGCCCTGTGTTCACCGGGGGGGGGGTTTGGGGGACACCGAGGCGCTATCACCGCGCCACCCTCCGGTCCCTCTATTGAATCGAGCACACAGGTTGGACTCAGGTACGAGAACCCGTAATCCTGTGGGTAACGAAGGAGTGTGGTTAAAAAAGTGCGGTACTCAGTGGGAAGGGAAGATGTACGTGATAAGCTGCAGAGACCTACAGTCGAGAGGGGAGGTCCTTTCCCCCGGGGCATCCGGCGTAGTGGTTTTGCGAGTGAGGGTCGCCAGGAGTCGGGGGAAAGTGGGGTGGCCGGTAACCGGCGGGTAGAGAGAAGTTTCCTGGCATTGGTGGGGGTGCGTGCGTCTCAGGTTGTTGTCCTACCCGTCAACGTGTGTGTTGACGGGAGATCGGGTGTGTTGGTGGGTGGCGGCGTGTTCATTAACTGGGCGCTGAAAGGTACCCAAAACAATACAGAAACAAATTAAACAAGAACTATAGGTAAGTCAACTTTAGCAATACATAAGACATGGCAGTTAGTTACAGCTTAAGTTAAAGGGAGCGAGCAATTACATGAACAAAATACAAAAATCACAAAGGCCACAACATAGTACATCTTGACTCAGAAAAGTAGGTAATTATTAAAGTGTAGAAGGAAAGTTAGGTGTTCACCGCAGACTGAGCTCATCTAGGAAATAACCACCGTCTGCAACTTTCACTTTAACAACGTGTTAGTAATAGTGTCATACCTAAGGATTTAATGAAGGTCAGAAGATTTTTTCATTGGGCAGTTGATGTAAATAATGAATTACCTACATGTTAACTAATGAAGCTTTAATGTAAAGTGTGACCGAACAATAATCAAAACACTTTCAAACAATATCTAGGGCATGTTGTAGTCCAGATTAAAATGTAAAAAAAGTTTGAAAATAAATAGCCTATTAAGTCTAAATATTGAAGTATTTGGTATCAAATACACAAATCTGAACGGCTGTTTAAATCATTTAAACACGATTCAGAAACAGAAAGTAGAGCAGCTGCTTTGTTTACAAGGTTTCATTTAAATGAATTATTATTATTATTTCTGCAGTTTAGCGCCATCTGCTGTCAGAGAGTTGAAAGTGCGCTTTCATCCAGAGCGTCTCTCACGTGTTCCGCCATGCGCTTCTCATCCCTGCTTGTTTACATCAGAGTGCGCATGCATCTTTCACGCAGCGGTGTGTGCATTTGACCAGTGATGGGAAAAGTTCATTCTTAATAATTGCACTTCAAAAATGCGGACATAAGTTGTAATATATCATTATTCACGGTATTTAGTAACAGAAGCCACGATAACAATATCGTGCATATTCATTACCGTGATATATCGCATTCCCGAATACCGGCACATGTCTAGCGCGCACGGCATCCTGTGCGTGAGGTGTGTACGTGCTCTGGTGTGGTTTACGTTAATGGGTGTGTTGATATTCAGTCGAAGAGCAATCAACCATAACTTCAGGCGAGCAGGCTCAGAAGTTGGGAATACTTGGATACCACTCCCGAATGAGTTCGCACGAGAGAACGTAATCTTTTAGTTTTAAGTCGGTTTGAACAATCCGGATAAGCGCAAGTAAGTACCATTTTGATTAGCCGTCGTACCTACAATGACATGTGCACTGTGTAAACAATGAGTGACGTATACGCACGAGAGATCACTTCCGGCGCTTGCGTAAACTACGCCAGAGCGCGTACACACCTCACGCACCGGATGCCGTGCGCGCGCTCAAAGACAGTTGGACATAGTGGTGTATTAGAGGTAAATTATGATATAAATACTGTTGGGTTTCTCGCACGAACTGATCGTTTCGTGTGTTAGGACATCAGTGTGTCGTCATGAGCCGGAAGGGTTTTATTTGGATTTGTCTGTGCATGTTTTTTTTACTCTCATTAATTTTGTTTATATTGCCATGCATTATACGACTGACAGACTGCAACGGTTAAAGTTAAAAATCTTCGTTTGTGTTCTACTGAAGAAACAAATTCACCTACATCTTGGATGCCCCGGGGGGTAAGCAGATAAACATCACATTTCATTTTTGGGTGAACTATCCCTTTAACCACATGTTCTCCGAGCTCTGATGTCAGCTAATGGTCACATGACATGCAGCAAAACAAACAAAACAACAGCATTTCTGATACAATTGTAGAGTTTACCACACAAAATAGGGTAAAGTCACTTTAATGCACAACTGTATTGGTTTTATAAAGTGGCAGCATGTAAAAATACACACATGTTCAATTATTAAGAAAGTAATTAATTTAACAAATAAATATCATTTTTAAATAATCATTTAAATAATAGCTTTATAAATAACTGAATTGTTTTATTGATTTTACTAATGAATTTTATTATAGCAGGGTGGGGTCAAACAATACAGCACCACAATTGTCTGATTTTTTAGCTAAAAAAAATGCAGCATATTAAAACAAATTTACACATAGTAATTTATTAATTATGTATTCCAAAATTGATAATTGTATGTAATTGTGTTTAAATACATAAATATAAAAAAACTAAAAAATTAAGTTTTTAAAAATATCGAAATTGTTTATAAAATACAAAATTTTAAATGTATTACTAATAACTTTAATTATCGCATAAAAGCAATTCAAACACGAAATTTGTGATTCGGTATTGTCGATTGACCCCAATTTAAAAACAAACATGGTTAAAGTCCATGAAAGAACCAACTTTAAGCGGGCTAACTGATTTTATGAAATTACATCAGGAGGAAAAAATGTTAATGTTCAATATTATTAATAATATAATAATTCAATAGATACATAGTTTATTAAAATACTTTTTTTTAAATATCTAAATTAACTTTTTAAAATGTTTAATACATTCTTACGGTAGAACATAATATATTTATTAATAATTTATTGCTCTTTATGAAGATTTTATTTGCTATTATTTAATGTAAATAAAATAAATAAAGATGTATTTGTATGTGCTTTAATGAATAAATAGGTGTGGTCAGTTCAAGCTAAAACACAAAGCAGGGGGTTTCTGCTGTTAAGTGTATAAGGCATGGGTCTCCGTCTGGGGCGGAGGTGCGGAGCGCGTCTCGTATCAACAGGAGGAGGGCATCTTCGTGAACTCGCTGAATAATAAGCTGCTGGAGCGAGCGCAGGGCATCCTGATGTGAGTCTGAACACAGCCGCACACTTCAGCCCTGATTCTGACGCGTATTCATTGTCTAAACTTTCCGGTTATGAAGGAGAAACAAGAACTGCCAAGACCAAGACCTCAGAAGGTGCCACACATGCATTTTAATTCACGTATATAGTAACATATGCAATATTTATTTTATTTTAAATATACATAAAAAATGGCACTTACTCTTATTATATAAAAAAAAATATAGATTATATATATATATTGGATGTCAAAAGAGTATCGCGATTAATCGCATCCAAAAATAAAAGTTTTTGTGTACATAAGGGTGTGCACTTATGTATATATAAATGTAAACACATGCATGTATACTATTTATATAAAAATGTATATTTAGAGTATAATAGTCAAGCAAGGAATATGAATATATAAAGGTATAAAGTAAATATTTTCACAATATATACAGGCAGGGTGTGTATTTATAAATACATAATAAATAAACACAGTACACAAACATATATTATGTAAACAATAACTTTTATTTTGGATGCGATTAATCACGATTATCGATTTGACAGCCCTAACATTTTGTAAATGTTTGAAATATAAAAGGTTACACTTTATTTTAGTGTCATTGTTCCAGGGTAAGTTACATTTGAAAAGTTATCGAGTAAATTAATACAAGATCGCGTACTTGCTTAATGGTTATGGGGTTCTGGCATGTAATTATGCCATTACCATTTATGTAATTGATACGAGTCAGTACATGTAAACGTGTAACAAGGGAACCTTAAAATAAGCTTTTACAAAAAAAAAAATGATTATTCAATTCAATTATTAAAAAAGTGATCATGCGAAGTATGCAAAGTTGTTTAAAATTTACAGATTATTTTAAAATTATATAAAATTATACCTTTAGCATGTTATAAATTAATTAAAAAATAGTATTTTCAAATGTCTGCAAAATAATTCACATACAGACTATGCATTTTATATATTAAGGAAATATATTTGAAAATGTTCAAAATATACTTCAAATATCTTATATAGCATGTTATATATTAAGTAAAAGATTATTCGTTGAAATGTGCAAAAATATAACTTCAAATATTTAATGCATTTTTATTTAAGTAAAAATATTATTTTGGAATTGTATGCAAAAACTAAAACTTCAAAATAATTAATATGCATTTATTATTAAGTAAAATTATGATTTTGAAGTGTATGCAAACATCACTTAAAATTATTATATATGCATTTTATATATTAAGTAAAATTTAGTTGGAAATGCAAAAACAATAAAAAAATTAAAATTAAAAAATATTAGACATTTTAAAAATACAAAAAATTATTTAAAAGATATTGTCTTTTAAATGCATGCATAATTGTTTAAAAAAAATATGCCTTTTTAAAAATGTGACTGTAACCCTTTGCAAATGCTATACTGTATTTTCAAATGATACTTTCACAGTTTATAGATTAAATAATATTAAATGTATGTAGGTTTTATAATTAATAAAAGAATGGCACTCGGCTGCAAGGTTGAGCCCGAATGTGATATGAAATGAGTGCTGTGTGTCTGCAGCACCTGCTGGAGTGAGATCACTGAAGTATCGAGCGGCAAGGACGTCTAATTAACCCCTGACGCGCCACGGGGGATCCCAAACCGATCACCAAATCACTGCTGCACGGCACCAAGAAGAAGAAGCCTCCCCGAATCAGCGCGCAGTTCAACGTCCCAAGCTAAGCACACTGATGGAGAAATAACACTGCAGCCGTTTAAAAATAGCAACTTTTGAAATGTGTGAAATATTAAAGAATGTACATTTAAAAAATATATAAATTCAAAAATATATATTCTCTCAAAATGTTCTTTCGCAGTGATTCTATATAAAAACTAAAATTTAAATTGAAAATGGAATTTAAAAAATATATACAATTGTTTTAATATATACAGTAGTTGTTAAAAAATGACTGTAAATTATTTAAAAATATATAAAAAAAATTTTTTTATATAGCAATTCATTATATAAAAAATATATACCTTTTTGAAATGCAAACAATATTGTTTAAAAAATATATTAGCATCGGAAAATGCATCAACTTATTTTAAAAATACATAAATTAATGAAAATATGTATATTTTGAAAAAATGTAAATTATATAAGACAATATACATTCTTTTGATGGATTCTATCGGCTTCTTTAAAAAGATGTAGTAGTTTGAAAAAATTAATATGAAACTTTCAAAATTGTATGAAATATAAAAATGTACTTTTAAATAGGAAATTATTCTAACATATACGTCCTTTTGAATGTGTGCAGTTGTTAAAAACAATACAAAAAATGTTATTAAAAAATTTTTTTAAATTGTATAAATATACAAAATTCATCTTTTAAAAATGTTACATATCTTTGAAATGTATAACAGTATTTAATTTATTTTTTTAATATATGCATTTTAAAAATATGCAAACGTATTTAAAAGTGTGGGAAATAAAAAATGTAATGTAAAATAAAAAAAACCCATAATATATATATATATATAAATTAATTATTTTGAAATATATACAGTAATTGTTTAAAAATGTATACATTTTAAAAATGCAAAAATTACTTAGTGTGCTTTTTACAAAATACATAAGATATCTAAATGTTTGAAAGGAGAGCTGAACTGGTGTCCTGTGTGTGATGCAGGTGTCTCTGAATAAGCTGATGGAGACTCTGGGACAGTCAGCGCAGTACTTTGTCAAATGCATCCGCTCTAATGCGGAAAAGGTTCGTAATGAGTCACGTTTCTGTTTCTGCGTTACTGGATTTAGACGTGCGTTGAGTCCCGTCTCTCTTTCGTAGCTTCCTCTGCGTTTCAGCGACGTGCTGGTGTTGAGACAGTTACGCTACAGCGGCATGCTGGAGACGGTGCGGATACGGCGCTCCGGATACAGCGTCAAATACAGCTTCCAGGTGACAAACTCAACTATCATACTACCGTTACCATTACTTCACATCAATTAATATGACCTTTTTGATAATAATATAAACTTTTATTAAAGTTATATTATTATGAAAATTCAAAAGACAACCACAAAATTCTGAAAAAATCAATAATAGGGCCCGTATTATTTGTTAAAATTTTAATAATTTGATGTTAAATTGTTTAAGTTTCATGGTTTTAATTAATTATACATGCTTTTTGATTACTAAAATTTCATTCAAGCATTAAAACGGAATCCAAAAACATTTTTACATATTTAATAGGGCCCTAAAATATAATTTTTCTAAAAAGTTCAGTAAATTGTTGTTCAATTGTGTATTTTTATGATTTTAAATTAATTAGACATGGTTTTTGAGTACTAACATTTACACTCTTAAGAATAAGACAAATAACATTCAGATTAATTAAATAGAAAAAAATAAGAAGGGGGAAAAATCAAAAATTGATTTTCATAGGAAATCACTGACATCATGAACCACTTTCCTGATGTCCTCTGATGGGTTTTCTTCAGGATTTTGACCATCATTCCGTGTGCTGTTACCGGCGGGGATTTCACCCTCTCAGACGGGAATCAGCAGTTCCTGCAGAGCGTCGACCTCGAGCCCAACGGACATCAAGTGGGCAGAAGCACGGTAACATCAACACACACACACACACACTCCACACAAACATACCACTCTCCTATCACACTCACACTCTCACAGACACACACACACTTTCTCTCTCACACGCACACACACACACTCTCTACACACACACACACTCCACACCACCTCTCTCACTCCACACACACATCACACCCTCTCTCTCACACACACACACACTCTGTCTCACACAAACACACACACTCTCTCAACACACACTCTCTCACCACAAAACACACACACACACACACAACACACACACCAACACAAACTCTATCCACCACAGCACATTCTCTCCCAACACACACACACACACACAACACACACACACACACACACACACACTCTCTCTTCTCTCACACACACACACACAGCCTCTCTCTCTCTCTCTCTCCCTCTCACACACACACACACACACTCTCTATCTCACACACACACACACACACACACACACACACACACACACACACACACACCAATCTCTCTCTCTCACACACACACCACACACACTCTCTCACCCACACACACACCCCCACACTCTCACACCCTCACACACACACACACACTCTCACACACTCACACACACTCACACATTCTCTCTCTCTCACACACATTCTCTCTCTCTCTCACACTCTCTCTCACCCACACACACACACTCACACACACACACACTCACACACCCACAACAACACACTCCGCTACACACACACACACACACACTCTCTCTCACACACACACACACTCTCACACACAATCACACATACATACACACACACACACACTCTCTCTCTCTCTCTCTCACACACACACACACACACGTGTCCCGTGATGCTGAGCGCTGTGTGTGTGTGTCTCAGGTGTTCCTGCGGGAGCGTCTGCGGCAGCGTCTGCAGGAGCAGCTTCATCAGGAGGTGCTGAGGAGGATCGTGTGTCTGCAGAGGAGCTTCAGGACACAGCAGGAGAGGAGACGCTTCTGCAGACAGAGACAAGCCGCTCAACTCATACAGGTACACACTGCATTTGAGTCTCATTTTACCTGGTATTTATTCATTTTATTGGCTTTTATTTTTAAAGTGTATATATATATTTGTACATTAAAACACAATAAAGCAAGTAAAATAAAATACTAGGCCATAACATAAATTTAGGGCAAAATAAATACAAAATTAAAAACAATAAAGTGAAATACTCTGTCAAATAAAATTAGAAGAAAATATCATATAATAACAAAAATACAAAATTAAAAACATGCAATAAGGCAGCAAGTCAAGTCAAAATTTACAGTAAAGAGAATTATAGTAATCCAGGCGTGATGTTATGAAAGCATGGATTACAGTCTCCAGATCTTTGTGGGGCAAAAACTGTTTCAGTTTAGCAATTGATCTCAGGTGGAAGAAGCTGCCCTTTACCACTGTGCTAATTTGTAACCCCAAGATTTCTTACATAGGGTTGAACACTGGCAGAGAGAAACCCTAACTTAAAAACAGATGAAGTCCTAGAGTGACCTAAAATCAGAATTTCACTTTTGCTTTCGTTTAATTGCAAAAAATGATTAGCCATCCAACATTTGATCTCTTATCTAAACAGTCATAGAGCACATCCAAAGAATCACTACTGTCAGTTTTTGCTGGAAGATAGAACTGTGTATCGTCAGCATAGCAGTGGTATGAAATCTTATATTTCTTAAAAATGGCAACCAAGGGAAGCATGTAAAGTGAAAAAAGAAGAGGGCCTAAAATAGACCCTTGGGGCACACCGCATGACAAAGGAGCCGACAATGAAGAAAACTTCCCAATGCTCACTGAGAAGGTTCTGTCTTTGAGATAAGAGGCCAACCACTGCAGAGCGACACCCTGAATACCCACCAACTTTTCCAACCGATGTAACAGAATACTATGATCAATTGTATTGAATGCCGCACTTAAATCCAACAAAACAAGCACCGCATATGAACCAGTTTCGAGAACTTGCAAAAGGTCATTGCTAACCTTCAACAGTGCAGTTTCTGTGCTGTGCAGTGATCTAAAACCCGACTAAAGAGTATCTAAAACACTGGACATACTGATATAGGAATTCAACTGATGATAAACAACTCTCTCTAATAGCTTTGAGATAAAAGGCAACTTAGAAATAGGTCTGAAATGACTGAGGATGGATGGATCAAGATTAGGTTTCTTAAGCAGAGGGTGAACCACAGCATAAAATAAAATACAGGGTAATACAATAAAATCAGAACAAAATAAATACAAATGTACGATAAAGCAGTAACTCAGTAATACATTATAACACAAATGCAAATAAAAAAATCTAATAAAATGAATAGTAAAGGGGAGGTCAGCCAGTATGTTTTTTCCGAACACAGACGTCATAACTTATCAATCACATGCTATGTTAGTAACTATTATGCAGTGTGTACAGCACAGTAATCAGTGTTGTGTGTGTTTCTGCGCTCAGCACTGGTGGAGGGCCTGTCTGACTCGTGCTGACGCGGAGCTCCAGCAGGGGGCGGCGCTGCGTCTGCAGGCGGCCTGGAGAGGCTTCAGAGAGCGCCGGCTGTTCCTGCGGCGGAGGAGAGCGGCGCTGATCATCCAGACGCGCTGGAGGAGAGTCCTGCAGATGCAACACTCGGCCGCGCGCCTCATACAGTCTGTCTGGAGGAGCCTCAGACAGAGACACAGCTTCCTGCAGCAGCGCCGTGCCGCCGTCACGCTACAGGCCGCCTGCAGGGGGCAGCGCGAGCGCCACAGGTCAGTCAACACCTACACCAATGCCTTTGCCAGATGTGTTTAATCAAAGAGATTGCATTGCGTTAAAGGGACAAATTTGGGTCAGTTCATGCTTTCCCTGGGAATCGAACCTGTGTACTTGAACCTAACCTTGAATAAATGTCTGCTTGTGATTATGAAAAATATATATAGATAGTAGCATAAAAAATAATGTTGTATTTTGTAAATATTTAATTTAATTAAATGTCTTTTAAACATAGTATTTTAGTATGTTTTGTATATTTGTCGCAATAAAAATAAGTCTATTGTAATTGTCAGTGTTAATTTATAATTTATCTATTTTTCCCCCACTTATTAGATTAGTATATTAAACATGTAAATTTATATGTAGATGGATTTGAAAACAGTTCCCTGTATAAAAACATTTTATTTTTTATTTTTAGATTTTAGCATAAAAATTATTATAATTGTTATACTCTATTTAAATTGTTTTATTGTTTATCTATTATTGTAATGATTTATAATAAAGGATGTTAATGAATCAATTATGATAAATGGACAGATTAAACATATTTATGAGCTATTAGTCATTTCTTAAGTAATATGTAGATTATATATGTAGATGTATTTTTTTCAATATTTTATTCAATTTCTTTTTTAAAAAATAGTAAGAGATTTTTAGCATAAAACTAATGTTATACTTTATTTATTAAAATATTTTATTTAATTTCCTTTTAAAAACAAAATGGTATTTTTAGTATTTATTGAGAGTTTTAGAATTCAAAATATCTAATTGTATGGACTATTTTTTTCTCACGTGATTAATGAGCTTTTAGTCAACGTTATATTAAAAAAGTAATGCATATACAGTATGTAGATGTCACTCATAGGTCTAGGTGAGATGAAGAGTCTTGGTTTAAATAAATAAAATACAAAAAAAGTTAATGTTTAAATGATCGGAAAATGAATCTCATTGGTCCAAAAATCTCTCTCACATCTTTTAGACACGCTATGTTCCTGGATTGGCTAGATGGTTTTGCGTGACTAATCTGATGGACAGTCGAGTGGCGGATGGTTGAAATGTTAGTCTGTTTGTTCCACTTTGCGATTTCCTATTGGACTATTTGGGTGGCTAAAGCAAAAATAAACATAAGAGGTGTCCATAAAGCGTCTTAATATTTACTTGATGTTTTTTAATTAATGAAAAGCACATGAGCATCTCAAGGCACAATACAAGTATCAAACTGTTACAGAATTAAGATAAGTATCAAGCAAGCATGATTAAATGCCCACATACGATGTGAACATAGTCACAATAATATAAGTTAGTGCTGTCAAAGATTTAATGCACATCCATCAAATCTTGCATAATATATGTACTGTGTAATGTGTATTTACTTATGCATTAACAAATACACCATGCATGTATATCTTTCAGATACATTTATTTTATATATTAAACCTTTATGTTGGATGCGATTATTGGATCATCGTTGAACAGACTAATAAGAGATGACAAATCAACATGCTAAAATAGCTAAGAAGAAAAAGGGCGCAAACTAATAATAAAGTAATATTTTCTTGATTTATCAAACATCTAGTTTAGGCCATATCGGAGACAGAGTGTATACATGTATGTTGTTTATTTTCCCAACAAATAAGCGGAAGAGAGCCGCATTCTTCGAGAGCAGCGACGTGGAGAGAAAAGCCTCTGTGAAAACACTGTGAGCAAAAGTTTACACGCCCAACAAAACCCACCCGAAGTCCAAGAGGAGAGAGGAGAAACTCAGTCGGCCGAACCTCTCAGAAGCGTAGACGACAGTACGCTGAAGAGCCGCTCCAAACGCCAAAGCAGGAGGCAGCGGGAGCTCCAGCAAGCCACCTTCAGTTTAGAGCTGCTCAAAGTGCGCTCCGCTTCAGTGGACGACACGCTTCCCGCTCCGAGCCCTCTCTCCAGACACCTTCCCTCGGAGAGCCAGGGAAGCTTCGAGCTCCTCGGCTGTCCCGAACCCGAGCCGATGGAGGAGAACCAGAGCAGTCTGGCCTCCTTCAAACCTCACTTCTACATCGCAGATGAGGACAGCAGCCCGCTCAAGCAAGCTCGGGAGAAAAAGGAGTCCGTTGTGGTCATAATCCGCATGCAGAAGGAGATCCCTGTGGACCAAAGCTGCCTGGAAGCTCTGCAGAAACACGAGACGATGGACGCTGAGGAGATTGGCTCGTCTTCTCCGGATCCTCAAGCCATCGCGGCTTGTTCTTCCAAACCCCTCCAGCTGGACTCGAGGGACTCGGTTCGAGAAGTGGCTTCAGAGCCCAAGAAGGAGGTTCAGAAGAAGCTCGTAGCTCAGAGCATCAGCATCAGTATGAAGGAGAAAGCCTTCTCTCCCAAACGCAGCCGACTGACCTTCTCCAAGTGAGTTCACGTCAAGATTAGGGATGTAACGATTCACTCAACTCAAGATTCGATTAAAGCAATAATCCCCGTGAAGCTGTGGTTTACAGTGAAGTTATATCAGGGGCTTTGTAAAATAACAAAATGTAACAAAGTTACATTGTCATTCAGTGTAACACAATATTTATGTAAAAATTCAAACAACATCTGATGTGTACATATTAAAATATATAAAATAATAAGTGAGCATATTAAATTTGATTGTGTTTTAAATGAGTAAAAAGTTCTTACTGACAAATGGGCCAAACCTAGGATAGTGGCAAATGCTTTAAAAATGTAAAATTACAACTAATCAGTATTTGGAGTGAAAGTAATTCGTTGGATGTTCGCTGTAAAATATTGCCTGAGAAGATGTTACACTGCTGAATAACATTTTAGTGGGTCTAAATCAGCGGGGAAAAGTATGATATATTATTTTTTGTCAGGAAAAAACAAACAAAAGTGCAATGAAAATTAACGGAAAAAACTTGTTACCATTTTTTTTTTAGGAAAAACAACAAACATTTAATAGCCAGTATTACACTTATGTTTTATGCGTAAAACATTATTGTCTTTGACCAACGGGTCACTTTTGCGTGCCCTTGTTTTGATCTTTAGCGTCTGATGCGGTGGCATTCAGACGTGTTCCGGTGTTTCTGGTTGTGGTCACGCGGGTCGATCCGCTCTGCTGTGTGTTTTAGGTCGGATAAAGACCTGGTGAATCAGGAGCGATCTCTGGAGATCCAAAGAGAGGCGGGATTCAGATCGTTAAAAACCAGAGAGGTGAGAAACTTTATCTGTTCAGAATTTTTTTTCAATTTTGAAATACTTTCTTTAAATGTACTAATTGGTTTTTGTATTTTAAAAAAAAGTTTTTAGTTAAAACAGTATTGGAATATTTTATCGTACTATATTAGTATTGGATTATAGTTATTAACTATCTATAATTTTTATTTATAACAATGTTTATCACTGTATATCTAAATAGTAATATATATTATTTTAAAAAATAGTTTTTAGTTTTTTGAATACTTTTAATTACGCTAATTAATATAGTTTATACTTATTTACTGGGACACTATAATTGTTTTTATTAATATTTTTAGGCATAAACAATATGTCTATATCAACTGTATATCTAAATATATATATATTATTTTTAAAAAATAGTTTTCTAATACTTTAATACTATACTTAATATTAGTCTATACTTATTTACCGGTAATATAATGTTTTATTTGTTACATTTTATGTAACAAATCTATGTATATTACTGTAGTCTATAATATATATTATTCCAAAAAGTTTAGTTAAAACAGCATTTTAACATACGTTAATTGATAATTAGTGTTGTACTATAATTTATTTTTATTTAGATACATTTTTGTATATTATGTTTGTTATTATAATATACGTTATCTATATAGTGTATATTTAAAATATTATAAGACGTTACTAATTAGCATAGTTATCTATAGTGATTTAATTTTTCAGTTTTTTTTTTTATTTATGTTTTTTCAAACTTTTTTTAAACTTTTATTTTAGATTGCTATTTGTATATTTTTATTTGTAGAGTGGGTATATTTCTGTATTCTTAAAATAATATATATATGAGAATATATATTTCAAAAAGGTTTATGGTTAAATCAGTTTTTAAGCTTTAATACTTGATTGTTTAGTTATATACAGTTAGGTTTGATAGTTGTACTTTAAAACTATTACGAGTTAATTACTATTATTATAATTTATTTAGTACAGTTGTATAATGTTTTTTATGCATTTTTTTGTTCTATATTATGTCGAATGACCTGTACAGTATTGCGTAATGTTATATCTATATTAAATATTTGTAATATAAATTTGGTATAAAATATTATTATTATAAATATGCATATTATATTTCTTCCTGAGAGATTTGAGAGTGGCTACGATACATGTTTTAGGCATGAGAGGTTTTTTCAGCTCAGCGGAGTAAAATCAGGCTGCATGTATAGCTGTGAGATGAGTTTGGGTGCTGAGTGTCTGTCGGTAGTTTTGACGTCAGTGTGCTCGATCAGGTGATCAGAGCGGCTCGTGTAAAGAGAGCGTGCATGCGCGGGACTCGCTCTGATCACCTGAGCCGTGCTCCGCAGCTCCTCTCTGACGAAGACGAGGCCAGAGCCGTCCCCGGCGCCCCTGAGACGGTAAAACTGAGCCCTCATCCATTCTGAGCCAGCACAGGATCCACACTCATTTTTAAAAGAGTAGTTTAACCTAAATGTAGAATTCTGTCACTAAATTGCCCTTGTGTCGTTCCAAACCCGTTTGACATTCGTTTTGAAGACCGTTAACTGCACTGTAGCCAAACACCATCTCATTTTTTGTTCAGTGGGTTATTCAGGGTATCTAAAATCAAGTTTAAGACCTTTTTAAGTCTATGGTAACACCCCAAACAATTAAAAACAAAACTGTTCTAAAAAAAAAAAAAAAAAAACAAAAGGTTTTATAAAATGCTTAACTTCACTTTTCAGCCTTTTAAAGCCTTTTAAAGCCTTTTAAAAAAATAAAAAATAAACAAATTATACTTTTAGGACCCTCGTTCGTTTTAGGTAATAAAAATAAAACAATAAAAACTATTAAAATAAAATTTAATGAGATTTAAAAAACAAAAAAAATTAGAAAACTCCACAAAAAAAAATTAGTAAATTGAAAAAAAAAAAAAAACCTTACTTAAACAAAATCACTCAAATCAAAATGAAAACGGCAAAACTTATAAAAACAATAAAGATTAAATAATGTAATAAAGGAGTCTGTGGGGACTCTGGTTATTATAGTTAACAAAGCTAAAACAATTTAAAAAATCTTAACATAAACGTTAATGAGATCAAATAAAAAATATACACACTTGCACTTTGATGTCAGTAAAATCTATAAAATGACAAGAATATTTTTTAAAAAAAAGAATTAAAATTAACAGTGTAAAAAAAGTGTTGACTTTAAATAAACATGAACTGAATTGAATAAAATATTTATTTATTAAAATACAGTTCTTTCATTTCTAATATCTACTAACACAGGTTTGACAAAAACAAAGTTTATAAAATGCTAAACTTCAACTTTTCAGCCTTTTACACCACTTTTTAAAAAAAAAATGGATAATAAATAGAGATACTTTTAAGGGGACCCTTCGGTGATTTTTATTAATTAGAAATAAAAAAATGTAAAAAAAAAAATTACTTCAATAAATTTTTAAATTGAGATAAAAAAACAATTTTTTTTGTTTGTAATATTTCACTAAACATGGTAAAAAATGTAAAAAATAAATAAATACTAAACGAAAAAAGACCGTGGAGAAAATCTTGTGTAGTTTACAAACCAAAATTAATGAAAACGAAAAATTATTAAAAATAAAGATTAATAAAAGTAATAATAAAGGGAGATGTGGGGACTTTGTTATTTCGTAACTTAAAACTAAAAACCAATGAAAAATGGTTCTTAAAATCAACATTAAATTGAGATCAAAAATATACAAAACCTGGAAATTTTATTTCAAGTAAAATCAGTCAACATTGAAATTTTTTTTTACTAATTAAAATAACAATACAAAAGTGTACTTAATAACCATGAACTTACACTAAATAAAATATTTTTAACAAAATAAAAATTAAAAAAACCATGACAAAAGTATAAAAACAAAATAAAAAAATCAATAAATCAAGCTACTAAGAGGTTTCTGATGGAAGAAAGAAGTCAAAGGGATTTGAAACGACTTAAGGGGAGATAAACGATGACAGACTTTGGCGTGAGCCGATAGTTTAAGGTTTGGTGAGTGTGCAAAAGCTCACTGTCGGACTTTCTCTGCCGGACTAATCAAACAGAAGACTAATAACCCTGACTGGATGAAGCTGCCGGACTCCGAGAGAGTTTGTGGTGTCTGATCTCTACCTGAGCTGCAGCCGTTGCTGAATATGGAGTTTGGCGAGGCAAGATGCATTAACACGGATTCATCTCTCTGATCTTAATCTCTTCTTTTCTCTCGTGCTGCCCCTCGTTCTCTTGGGTTTGGTGTCATGGGTTGTTTTTTCTTCAGAGAGCTTTACGTGAGACACTCGTCAGCCAGAACCAGATCTGAGAATATACTGTTCAGTCCGGTCTGATGTTCACGAAGCATCTGATTCTGGGTTTGTTTCTCAGAAAGAGCAGAAGAGGATCCAGAAGACCATGTCGTCAGGTGAACTTGGGAAAATGGATTCGCTCAGGAAGTCCATCTCGCAAACCGATGGCAGGTCAGATGGGATTCTTTCTTCTACTATAAATATTAAATAATAATAATTCTACTTGCTGATGAACACAACACTCACTATTTTAGAGCTGCATCATAGATAGAAGAAAAGATATTGTCAATGTCATATCGTGCCAGTCAGGTGCAAGTTAAAACTGTTGTTAAAAAAGAAAGAACTTGAGAAAAACTTAGTATTGTAATTTTACAGTACGTTTGTAAAATTAATTAAAATTCAAATAAATAATTTTAAAATGAATCTTTTAATTACACTTTAAAAAATGTGTTTAATCACTCACACGCACTCATCACACACACACACACACACACAAACCACCCGCACTAGCTCACTCACTCACACACCACACTCAGCACGCACTCAGCCGCACACACACACGCACTACACACTTCATAACAGCATCACCACACAACAAACAAACACAAACAAAACCGCACTCGCTCCGCACGCACGCACACACTCACACGCACTCACACACACACACAAACACACAAAACACACACACACACACACACACGCACTCACACACTCACTCACACACACAAACAAACACAAACACACACACACAAACACACTCACACACTCACTCACACACACTCTCTCACACACACACACTCATACACGCACTCACACACGCACTCACACGCACTCACACACACACACAAACACACACCGCACCGTCACGCACGCGCACACATAACACGCACGCACACAACAAGCACTAACCCACACCCTAACTCACCAATCCGCACGCCCCACACACGCACTCACACACTCCCTCCCACACACAAAACTCACACACGCAGCACGCCCAAACCCCAACCCCAACCCCCAACACCGCACTTCACACACTCACTCCAACACCACAATCAGCGCCACTCCCACACGCCACGCACCTCACCTCATCACGCATAACCACCACACACACACACACACACGCACCCGCTCACGCAGCACTCACACACTGCACGCTCACTCACTCCACACGCACTACACACACACCACACCACATCACACCAATCAACGCAACTCGCTCACGCAACTGCACGCACACACTCACACGAACTAACACACACGCACCGCACACACTCACTCACACACTCAGCACGCACACACACACGCACTCACACACACAAACACACACACAAACACGCACACACACCTCAATCACACACTCAAGCACGCCACACACTCACGCACTCACAAACTCACTCACACACACACACACACTCAGACAGACACACACACACACACACCACATGCACTGCTCACTACGCACTCACTCACGCAAAACGCCTCACACTCACACACAATCACTCAAACACATCACACACAGACACACTCAACTCACTCACGCCCGCACAACAAACCACATGCAATCAAACACCACACGCACTCACACACGATCACACACTCACACGCGCACACACACGCACTCACACGCTCATTTACACGCACTCACACGCTCACTCACACGCTCACACACACACACACACGCACTCACACCCCCACTCAAACTCACACAGCACACGGCAATACACAGCAGGCAATCACAACATCACTAACACACCACACACACACACACGCACCACACACACACACACACACAACTCACACACACAATACCCTTGCACTCACATGCATCCAATCACGCTACGCACACAACACACATCACACACCACCGCACTCCCACACACACAGACAACTACTCATCACGCACGCACCACACTCCAACAGCGAACTAAACAATCACAAGGCAGAAAACACCAGCAAATACCACAAGCCAAACGCACGCAACACTAAAAAACCAAACACACGCAATCACCACCATCCGCAAACACGCACTAAACACTACACGCTCAACTCAACCACAACGCCACTCCCACGGACAACAATCACACACACGCACTCACACACTCACATACGATCAAACACACGCACTCAACACGAAACGACACACTCACCCGCACGCACTACAAACCACGCACTCAAACAATCACCAAGACATCTCAAACGCACCACACAAACGCACCACAAACGCACTCACACACAACGCTCACACCACGCATACTCACTCCCCAAAATGACTAAGCACGAACACAAGAAACGACACTCAAACACACAACTCACGCCGCACACCACACACCCACCAGAAAGCACGCACCACAAGACGACACACACACACGCACTCACACACTGACACGCACGTAACACACACTCACGCACGCACTCACACACATGCACTCACACACTGACACGCAATCACACACACGCTCACACGCACGCATACTCACTCACACACACACACACACCCCACAATAACCCATGACAAGACCCTCCAACACGCACCACCCACGATCAACACGAAAGCATACTTCATCAAAACGACCACGCACCACCCACGAAACACCAACTCAACCACAACCTCACACACGCAAGAAAAACCCTGCGCACACAAACACGCAATCACACATGACACGCAACCCACACATGCACTCACACACGAACACGCACTCCCACACCCGCACACACGCAAGCATACGCACTCACACACACAAGCCTCACACAATGACACGGCACTCACACACCAATCCGAAGAACACAATGCAATGCACAAAAAAACACGCACTCAACACACTGACACGCCTCAAGAACATCACCGCTCAAACGCAAGCATACTCCTACACCACACAAGAACTGAAACACTTGACACGCACTCAAACACACATCCAAGCATGAACACACGCACGCACACAAGACACACAACAACACTCGCACCACAAATGACACGCACGCACACACACGGCTCACCCGCAAGTACTACTCACACCAAAAAAGAAATCCACACAGACACGCAACTCACACAAACCCGCATGCAACAGAACGCCCACACCGCACAAAAACATGCACCACCCATGACACGCATAAACACACGCTCCACGCTAAGCGCTATCAATCCACCCCACACGCACGCACACACGACAGCACTCACACACACATACGCATGACGCACGCACACACGCACACACCCACGCACTCACACA
>JADLZN010008169.1:0-12993 GCA_018155175.1 Sinocyclocheilus anophthalmus | reverse complement strand
TACAGTAGTCAAGCCTGGATGTAACAAATGCGTGTATTGCTATTTCAAGCTTCTTTAATGATAGAAATGACTTCACTTTGGAGAGAAGCTGGATATAATAAAAACAGGACTTAACAATGGTACTTATCTGCTTGTCAAATTTGAGGTTATTGTCAAACCAAACACCCAAGTTGCAGACACAGGTGGTACTGTACAGAGATGTAGTTTCGAAGTCGTGTACACTATGATCATTGGGTCCAAACATAATGAATTCAGTTTTACTCTCATTGAGGCACAAAAAATTTGCTGCACGCCAAAGTTTCAGTTCCTTCAGGCAATCCAAAATGGGCTTAATGGCATGCTTATTACCACGCTTTAAGGGGATGTAAATTTGGGGTGTCATCTGCATATAGATGGAAAGAGACCCCATGCTTGTCAAAAATTAACCCTTAAGAAAGCATATAAAGTGAGAACAATACCGGACCAGAATGATCCTTGAGGTACCCAAAAGAAAAAACAAAACAAAAAAACCAAACAAAACCCACATACCATAATCTTAAAAGCATCTCAGAGGAGGAATGATGTCCAATGTTGACGACATATCTCCTATTAGTAAGATATGACCTAAGCTACTGTAATACTGTGCCCTGTAAACCAACACAAGCACAACGGTCTCATTCCTCAGACGAGATATAAGAATATCATGGTTGACCAGATCGAAGGCAGAGCTAAGGTCTAACAAGACCAGAGCCATAGACTGGCCAGAATCCGTAGTCAACATGACATAATTTAGAACTCTTAAGAGGGCCGACTCCGTGCTGTGGCAAGATTTAAAAAAATTTAAAAAACCGTACTGCATTTTTCTAAATATAAGTTTGAGACTAATAAGGTATCTTACGAGGTCCTGAGAGAGTGTCTATGTAAATATGAAAAAGCGGTGAAAACATCAAGAGCAGAATATTTTTCAGGGATAATTGCACAAAATGCCCACAGTCCACAGGTTTTATTTAAAACCATAAATACTGTAATAAAACCAGAGTGCAGCGTTGGCCCTGATCCATAGCAAATACATGTTCAATGTTTTTGAAGTTTTTTTTTTATTTAAAAAAAGGATTTTAGAGAGAGGGGTTAGGAGTAGGTCAGTTTTAACTTCATTTTTAAATAAAAAAACAAAAAATTTTGGTCTTTGACAAATTTCAAATCTAATCTCCAATCTGGTTTTAGATCATGGTATGCACAGAATCTGTTCTTCTTAAGGTAGTTAATGACCTTTTATCAAACACTGACTGGCAGCAATGTTGATTTAAAATGTCAATATGATTAATGACTTTGACCTTTGTGACCTTTCCTCTCCCCCCATGTAGCCCGCCCACATCGCGACCACCCAATTTGGTTGACCCTTTGACCTGTAAATGATATTCAGATGCGGAAATTGGCATGTGTGAAATTCCGACATCAACCTTTGAGCACCTTGTGATGAAATATGATGGCTGTATATGTCCGTCCGGTGACAGGAGAATAAATGAAGACCTAAGGAATGTTTTGAAGATTTTAATGGTCCATTCCCACATCCGGGGGGTTTACCCATCTGGGGTCCTTGTGTCCGGTTGCATTCCAAGGCAGGCTTAGATAAATAGACCCTGTGCACTTCTGTGGAAAATCATAAAAGAGCTGTATAAGCCGTCTTACACTCACCTACAACTCCTGAGAAAAGGAATTGGATAGAGAATGATGGAACATGATGTTGGGCTCCGAGAAAGCCGTACAACGTTAATTTGTATTTGGCAAATTTCTCACGAAATACAGATTGTTTGAGAGACCAACTTTTTCCCTTTCCTGATCAGCACCGCAATATTGGGTACATATTTCATAAATCGTCTCGAACGGTTACACTCTACACATCTGACGAAGTCAACGAATTTGTACACAGTCAAGATCCCTGCCTGATATTTCCTGATAAAGACTGGGTATTATTTTTAAATCGTATTTGTAAAGATCTGAATGATTGTGGAGAACGGCCTTTGTACGTTGCAGAGTGGGACGGGTTGGCCCCGAGTATCCGGTACCGAGTGGTCGGCGATCACTCCCAAAAGAACCTGGACGACTGCGTGTACATATTCGTCTGCGAAGACAGGACAAAGCTTAGTGGTCGTTCGGGTGGTGACCTGAATAAGGAATATCATGAAATGTTCACCCTGCAATTTTTGTTCAAGTGGCGCGATCTTCATCTGCTGAGCGCACTTTTTTTGATCGTAAACAAAATGTTCAAGTGGTGTGACATACGTGACGGCTACAACAAAATTAAAACGCAGCTGTTTCACCCCGAGAGTTACCCCACCGACAGACGGTTTCAGGAACGTTTGCCTGTCCCCCCCCACCCCATTTACTACGAGACAAAACACTACAAAGCCATTTTTAAGAAAACCAGTAAGTCGGATCCGTACACACACATCACATTCCCACCATGTTTCACGAGACCGACTCTTACACATGTTATTACCTCCTTTCACCTCAAAGCTGCTCCTGATGATATGCCTAGATTATATTCTGACAGCAGTCCGAACCCACTCACCCGACTTGCTCAAAAAGAAGGCTTGGAAATTTCTGCAAGGAGTTTGATATCGTAACCTGAGCTCAAACCTAATAATGCAATGCCGAGTCCTCCTGCACGATTTGTTTAGAGGGAGAGCCCGTTTTTTCACTTGCCGACAGGTTTTGCGAAATCACTGACAAATGTGGAAATCAGAGGCAAATTAGTGCTCGTCCACGCGAGTGACAATCACGCAGTGTGAATTAACAAAGACGCGATCTGAGAGAATTGGTGTGCAATGGTTCTGTCTGAAAACTAACAATTGGCGATGACGTACAGCCAATGAGACACCAAGATACAGGGCAGAGGGAAGTTCGGGGAGGAGTTAGACCAGAATATCAGTATTTTAATAGGTATTGAACAATTATATCATACAGAAACAATCACAAACATTTGCTTGACCAGCCACAAAATCAGCATAACAGTTACTTACTGGTTACTTTACTCCTGTAAAATTATTTCACCTTCCCAACTCTCTTTTGCAACTCTCACCTTTGTTTGTGCAGAACACAACCCAATGCCCTGTTTCCTCCCCTGTATCTCCCACTCCTGCATGATCCTGCTGTTTTTCCTTTTGTTTTTCTCTTTCTTTTTTTTCTTTGTATCCCCTTCATTCCCTTCCCTCCCTGTAGCTGGGAAATCAGTCACAATACAGATTGGCAAAGGCATATATATATAGTTTAAAAAAAAAATTATAAAGCAACATTCCCAAGCTTAAATTCCAACATCTCTCGTGCTCGAGAACTCCCATCTCTTCCGGTCTCGCCCTTCCTCACTTATTTTTGTTGTGAACTAGTTTGGGACCAGACAGACAGAGCGGTCGGATCGCATTTCTTTTCTTCTATTCTTTCCTATTGTGAGTCATGATCATGCCATGTGAAAAACCACCAACCCCCCCCTGTGGTTGCCGGGATCCAATGTCAATGTGATTGATCTTCAAAAACCATTTTAGTGACTTCACTCGACCTCCTCTTACTACTACTCTATAACTCTATCTTAACTAACGACTCCTATCTAAATAAATCTCTAAAACTACCTAAAACTAACTGCCTAAACGGCTCTACTCAACGCTTAACTCTAATCTACTACGCCGCTGCGGTTTTATGAACCACAACAAAATTCTAAAAAAGAGATTCAAAGCAACTACCCCTAGCCCCGGTGCTAATCCTGCCCGAATTAAGACGAACCACGCTCATATCGGTCCAAAAACTGCAAGAAAGCAGGGAAAGCTGCTTTGTGAATCCCTAATAGAATGTCTCCTCCGTCCCGCCACCCCGAGTGTGTCCGTGACAACATGATGGGGTCTGTGTGTGTTTAAGCAGGCAGAAATTTTTTTAGCTCTCAGAGCCGTATCGGTGTTTATATCATATTATATCTCCCCCCCTCCCCACACCGCCCGTTATAAAAGGCGCAAAATTGATTGAAAATTTACTTACGGCTATCAGCCGCATGTGAATCCTAAGCGACAAAGATTTAACGAGGAGCAAAACAAGATATATAAAAAATCCTCAAGAAACAATGACATTATGAGAGAGCTAACAGATACATGTGATTTATTGATTGACGTGTGTTAACCAGAGCCGTCCACAACCACACTGTAATGCTCAGAAAAATTCTAGATGAGATATCAGCTGCCGGTCGAGAGTTAGGAGTTGGTGAGGTACTATGTATGTGTACATGTGCAACTGATGTATGTGTGAAACTTGTTTCAAAAAATGAGAAAAACAAGGTCTGCGAAATGGTTGAAATTCTGGTCGACTACATACTAGATCGAGGGTATATGTCATGTGTAAATTGTCTTTACTGGTTAGAAAGTGTAACATTCTATCAGTTTTTATTATTACTTATATCGTACATTCATTATGTAGCCATTTTGAATTCTATTCTTGTCATTATGTATCCAATTTGAAAACTATTCTTGTCACTATGTATCCATTTTGAAAACAATTTTTACTATCTCTATATTATTATTTTTTAATAAAAGACTGAAACGTGACGCTTGTACGTGTTATTCTTTTGCAGAGGGTTGAAACGTCAACATGTCTGAGCTCATGAAAAAGTTTATTACACGCCGACCAACCCTGGTTCTTTAGGAGGTAAAAAACAGTTAAAAGATGCCGTCTTAAAGGATACCGGTGTCCGTCTGAGCGATAAACAGACTGGCTGGCTGGGGAGGATGCGTACACATTAAACAGAACAGCCCCTATAAACTACAAACGTAATAGAGTCGTGGTGTATGGGGTGGATACTCAGTTCCAAGCGGATCTCGTCAACATGTCGGTCTATTCCAAGGAAAATGACAATAATAAATATTTGTTGATGTGTATCGATGTATTTAGTAAGTATGCGTGGATTCGAGCGCTAAAGAATTAGAGCGGGGTTGAGGTTACTAAAGCGTTCAAGTCTATACTCGAAGAGGGGCGCGTTTCAAAGAAATTGCTGACAGATAGGGGAACAAAATTTTTTAACAAACATTTTCAAGAGTTGATGAAAAAGCACGACGTTCATCATTATGCAATAGCTACTGATTTTACTTTACTTAAAAGCCACACAACCATTGTGAATGATTAATAGACTTAAAAAATTCAAATGTGGAATTTTTTAAAAAGTAAAAAAAAAAACCAACAACGATACAATTTCAAACTTCACACGCAAACATTCATCATCACAAACATGAGATACCTGATTTTTTTGCAAGATATTATGCAGGGTACAAACTCTAGAGATATATTCATTGGGAATATTTAAGAATGATACCCCCCGAAAAGAGACCGGCGGTGAAAGAACGGCGACAAAGAAATTTTTAAGGTACAGTGTTTTCAAACTTTGTACGTTTTAATAAAACGTAACGGGCAAAAAAACCATAACCCATATCTATTTTACGATATAACGTCATTCTGACCAGGAACATGCTCTCGAACAACCTGAATTGAAAAGGGATTTTAAAATAAGGGGATTTTTTTTAAAACACTGGGTGGATTTTTATCATTAAATGGTAGATGTGTACACACACTGCCAAAATATATTTATGTTCAAACAACATGTAAAAATTAATTTTACATCCGATGACTCCTTTATCTAGTAAATATCACTGTTTAAAACATGTAATGACATAAATTTCAAGAGCTTTTGAAAAGTGGTTGTGTGTTTTGTGCACTTGGATGGGTTAAATTCAGAGCACAAATATTCCGAAATAGGTTGCCATACTTTGCCTTGACAAAATACAAATATTGAATTGCAAACTGCAAACTGCCTGATTGTATATAATCTTAATTTCTCGTGTGGTTGACCTGGTAAATATGCTATTTAAAATATGAAATTTGGCCACACTGTTATTATTTGATATGCCATGCTTTAGATATTGGGCCAAAACATAATACAAATGTTTTCTAGATTTTTGAGGTCCTTCCTACTCAAGAAGCACAGAACCACAGCATTTGATCCCAGCCTCCTCGACTCTATACCCAATCTACCAATAAACCTTGACACAATCACAGCAGCGAAAACAAAAAATGGGATCTGGGCACTCAAGAATAACAAGGATGCAGGCCTGGACAAGATCCTGCCTGAACTACTCAAATCTGGCATCCAGTGTCTTGTTGATGCCTTGACAGACCTACTTTTTTAAAGGGGTCATATGATGCGATTTCAAGTTCTCCTTTCTCTTTGGAGTGTTACAAGTCTTGGTGCATAAAAAGATCTGTAAAGTTGCAAAGACTAAAGTCTCAAATCAAAGAGATATTCTTTATAAAAATTAAAACTCATCCACGCCCTCCTAAAACACCTCGTTCTAACATGCCCCACATGTCTACCTCATTATGTGGAAATATTAGCATAATGCGCCTAAGTGTGCACGCAAAGAAAGAAGGCATGGTGTCAGGAACAGCAGTCGTGTTGATGCATCCATGTCAGGGAGACGCTGTGTTTCAACGCAAAAGCACTTTATTTGGCCTTCCGGAAGTAGATGCAATTAGGAATCATTGGTTAAGATTTATTTAAAAACAGAACAGCACAACCCAGATGCATGCAGAACGCATTTTATGGACGACAGTTTTTAGAACCTAGAAGAGTACAAGGCTGGCTGTGCAAAAAGGCTATTTCTAAAAAAAAAAAAAAAGGGTTAACTCGACTTGCTATGAAAACTTAACGCTTCTGAAATAGAGGACTGTATGTTTCGTATAGTTTAAGTATTGTATTGACGGTTCAAATGCGGAGTTTGCGCAGTGCAGGAGTAGTAACGCGAGTTGTGTGTGTGTGTGTGTGAGAGGGGAACAGGGTCACATCACAGGAGAGTGAACTGTCTGTCAGAAATCATAGCACGTCAGCTGTCTTAACCGCGGCTTGTGTACTGCACATCACTGTGTCTGTCACGCGACTCTATCCCCTTTCAGGCTCTGAATGATGTTTAAAACTAACCACGTTATTAACGTCTTGAATTTACTCTTTGAAAGCTGAAAAGCTCGCAATTATGGTAAGGGGGCGTACATTCAGACGCAGATGCTTGTTGTGTTCAGCATCAACAGCAAGGGTTAGCGGGCCAATCAGGAGCAGGCAGACTGCGCTTGTCAAAGGGAGGGACTTTGTTGGAAACTAACGTGTGTTGAGAGAGGCGGGGGCATAGAGGCACCCTAAAATAAGTGTTTTTTGAAATTAAAGCATTGTCAACTATTTGTTACACCAAATACACAACCTAAGATCTTTAAAATAGCACATAGGACCTTTAAAAGATAGAATTTGAATGGAAAACGAAGCGTTTGAGAGGTGGGGCATAGAGGACCTACAGTAATGTAAAGTATTTGAAAAATAATGTGTTTTTTGAGCATATAAAATGAAAATAGCACTGGTCCTAAAATGGAACCTTGCGGGACCCCACAGGTAATAGACGATGATGATGAAAAGCTTCTATCACTAAACTCTCTTTCAGTGACATGAAGAAAGTAATTCATGCTTTTATTTCTTCACGTCTTAATTATTATAATGCTATTTCTGAGCTTGTGAAGTTTCATTGTTCACAGAGATCTCTGAGATCTCAAGACCAGCTACTCCTTGAAATTCACGTCTAAAAACCAAAGGTGATCGTGCTTTTTCAGTGGCTGCTCCAAAGTTGTGGAATGGTCTACCAATATCTATCAGATTATCTACCTCTGTAAACATGTTTAAAACCCATATTAAGACATATTTGTTTGATGAGGCCTTTGCTGCTTTGTGAGGACTATTGGTTTGGATTAGATGCATTTATATTAGTTCATTTTATTGTATTTGCTTTTGCTCTTGCTGTATATGTCAGTACCGGTACCTTCTCCGACTCCGTTCTGCTTCTCACCTGTGCGCTGTCGTTGTCATTTGCACGTGGTGGTTGTTTTGGTCCTGTCAGTTCAGACACGCTTGGTGGAGCAATCAGCGCGCACTTGCGGGGCGGTGCGCTCTATTAGCCCGCACCTGGTACTCATTCCCACTTCCTATATATTCCTGTCTTTGTCTTTCGTTCGGCGTGGGTATGTCTTATGTGCCGTATTGGGCACGCTTTTGAGTTTTCATTCTCCTCTACACTCTTTGCACTGTTTCCAGGATCCTCCGGCGAGGAATTAGTATCGCGACTGTGGACAGTAAGGCCGGATTGGGAGTACGATTCTGGACATTCTCCAGTATTCTTCTCAGCCCCTGTCTCGGTGAATGTGTGCGCAGGGAGCGCCACACCACTGCATTCCCCTAACTGTGGGGTTTCACGCCTTTGCTGGCTTGGTGTTCAGAATAAAGCCTATTTTTTGTTTGAACTGCATTTGAGTCCTCCGTTCCGTTTCCTGACAGTATATTTTATTATCTTTATCTTTGTATTTTGTAGTGATTTATGTAATCGTACAGCACTTTGGTATACTACTAGTACACAGATAAATTAATAATAATAATAAATTAGTAAATGGGCCAATTTAGTCCCAAGGAGTATTGAAATAGTACACTTACAAATATACTACTAGTACACCGATATTCATATACTTACTACATAAAGTATACTTAAAAATATACTTGAACTTTACTTAAGTATACTTAATAAATAAACTTGAAATATACTTCTTTTTGGTAAGGGAAGCTATAACCTGAAAATGAAAACAGATTACACAGTTAATTATTAAATGTGTGACAATAAAAACAGCGACTTGTGACACCGAAAGACAAAAGCACAAAACACAGAAAAGGGCCGGTGCTACATAAGGTGAATAATGAAAATTATTTATCAACTGTGTGTGATCATTTGAATTGAAAGGTAATTTACTAGTAATAATAGAAATATTTGATGTGACACTACATTAAAAACTAAATGACTGATTTCAATCAACACAAATAGAGAAAAGCACAGAAACACATGGTTAATAAGCAGGACTCACACACACACACACTGATCTTACTGTCTATATGAGGATGCATTTCACACATTTATTCTGACATGTTATTTTACTGACAGAAGTTCAGCTGCAGTATTAATGTCATGAAGAGAAAATAAGAGAATTTATAATATCTCACTGTTACTGATTCATCATGCAGCTCAAAGCATTATGGATATAATCGTCAGTCTATTCTGATTCATCAACACAGTTTCACTGATGATCCAGAATAATTAACATTAAACCCAGGATAGAGCGGCTGAGTGAATGTGGTCTGGACTGTGTGGATGAGGCTCATTGTGTCAGAGACGCTGTAGAAGGACAGAGTTCCTGCACTGTGATCCACAAACACTCCTATTCTCCTGATGATGATGGGCTTCACAGGGAGAACAGTCTCTATGTTATTGTGTCTGAATGAGCAACTGGAGGGAAAGCAGATCAAACTCCAGGACTGGTCATTAGATCCAAACCCACACTCATCACCCCGTCCCTTCCTGCTGATGCTCTTATATGACACTGATATAAACACACCAGTCCCACTCCACTCCAGCTCCCAGTAACAGCGTCCACACACACTCTCTCTACACAACACCTGATACCAATAATCAAATCTGTCTGGATGATCAGGATACAACTGATCTCTGTAAGTGTCAGTAATCACTCTGTTGCTCTCAGACAGACGGAGGTATTTATTCACTGTGTTCAGATCCAGAGTGAGCTGATGGGAATCTGATAGAGATAAAACAAATCAGAATAAGGAATTATGAATCTGTTTGATCTTTTCATGTAGCTGAACTCTTCATGTTCAGTGTATCATCAGTGTCTCAGTACAGATGAGCAGATATCTGTGCAAATCATCATTTACATCATCAATTATAAAACTTTTCTTTCACCTTCTACATGAAGAACATGAACACACTCAGTATTTTCTGCTTGTTTTCTTACTGACTTACATTGTAGGAAGTCGTTCCTGGTCCTGGGAACAATGTTGGTGAATGTGACTGTGGAAATCAACAGACATGAACAGTGTGATTCTCATGATCCTGCATCCATTCCTTATACATTTCTAATATGATGTTCTCCATGATATGAGATGATGATGGACTGGTTTCTGAGAGCAGATTAATCTCCAGGACTTTACCTCTGTCTGAGATCTTCTTGAGCTCCTCTTTGCAGAAATCCTCCAGCTTGTCTCTCAGCTGATGGACAGATTCTCTCAGAGCATCAGAAGAGAGGAGAGAAATTAAGGGATCATCATTTCCATCTGTAGATTCAGGAGGTGCTGAGAGAGACTGGAAACTCTGCAGAAAACAGAAATCAAAACTCATCAGCTCCACACTTCACCCAATAACCTGCACCAACATCAGATTTGTGCGGCTCTTGTTGACTTGACTGATGTTTAGTAGCTCACCTCAATCCAGCACTTTCACAGCATCCGCTTCATTCTTCTTATATTCATTAAATCACATTAGAGCTACAGATTCTAGTATTTGCCGCTTACACTATATGTGAACTTTCTAGGAAATAGTTTGGATGATAAAACATCTGCAAAAAACATAAATGTCCATCTAACAGCAATTGAGTCTGAGACGAGTCTCTTTGTAGGGTTGAATAGATTTGTTGAGGAAAATCAGCTCAAAGGCTACGATTAGATTGATCATTATTTATAACTTTACAGTGGTTAGAGACACTGAAACTTCACAAGGACCCTTAAGACACAGGTTTGGTTTGGTTTGGTTTCAATACACTGAAGCATTGCTAATATACAGCCTCACTTCATGTTTGGGGTCTTCATGGTCAAATTCATCAATGTGTTACAGACAAATAAAAACCAATTTAACCAGGTTTGAGGATCACCTGATCCAATTTTGATTAACATTACTCAGAATCGGTAATAATGAGTACACTGATTTCACAGTGACATAATAAATCAGAGGGAAAAAAATTAAAAAGTAAAAGTTGAAATGTTAGTAAAGTTTTGAACTGTTAGTGGTGGTTGACAGCTAAATGTATCTTCCAGAAGAAATGATTCCTAAGAGATTTCCTGAACTGAAAACGATTTGTAAGCGGCTCTTTCAAATGAAGCTGATCAGATGAGAGTCTGACTGATGATTATATAATAAGACACTCATGAAATGTTTCTCTGTGAGTCTCTGTCACAGCAGGATCTGCTCAAGTCCACTATGATCCTGTTCTTCTAGATCTCTGTTACCTGCAGGAACTGGATGTGATCCTGTGTGTCCTCCAGCTGCTCCAGCTCAGCGTCTCTCCTCCTCAAATCATTGATCTCCTGCTCCAGTCGCTCCACTCGTCCTTCAGCTCGACTCACTGCAGCCCTTTCCCGTTCTCTGATCATCTGCATCATCTCAGAGCGGATTCTCTCAATAGAGCGGATGAGCTCTATGAAGATCCTCTCACTGTCCTCCACTGCTGTCTGTGCAGAACGCTGTTAGGACACACAGTGATTCAGGCTTCAGTGAGTCTGAACTGAGACTGAGACAAACTTCTCTTATTCTCCAGACTCACCTTATGAGACTCCACAGCCTCTCTCAGCTGCTGAAGGTCTTTCTCTCTCTGCTGGATTCTCTGCCGGAACGGCTTCTGCATCTCCTTCAGCTGCTTCTGCAGGACAAATGGATTATAGTGAGTCACAGAAAACAACTGGCACTAAATCATCATGTGAACAGATGAATCCAGTAAATGTAGGTCTGATAGCTAATGGCTGTGGGTTCAAACTCCAAAAGTGATGATTGTCACAATCATCATACATGAATTACTAAAAGTGTTATAAAAGTGATATGTGTATACGTGGTATGGGTGCCGATATAAACACATATGAAACGAGTGCCAGCAATATATCATCAGTGTCTAGTGTTAAATACCTGTTTCTCTGTCCTCTGTTCTGCAGCTGATACAATGTCGTGGTTTTTATGTTCGATAATCGTACACAGCATACATATACATTTCTGGTCAGTGCGACAGAAAACCTCAAGAAGCTTCTCATGTTTCTGGCAGATCATCTCCTGCAGTCGTCCAGTGGCATCAGTCAAATTGTGTCTCTTTCCTTTAAACCAATTCTCATGTTGCTCAAGGTGATTCTGACAGTAAGAGTTCAGACACACCAGACAGGACTTGACGGCTTTGTATTTTCTTCCAGTACAGACTTCACACTGCACATCTCCAGCTCCAGCGTCACAGTCAGCAGAGAGTTTGGTCTTCTTCAGTTTCTCCACCACTTCAGCCAGCATGGTGTTTCTAGCTAAAGCAGGTCTTGGACTGAAGGTCTGTCTGCACTGAGGGCAGCTGTAGACTCTCTTCTGATCCTCTTGATCCCAGCAGTCTGTAATGCAGCTCATACAGTAACTGTGTCCACAATGTATAGTCACTGGATCCTTCAGGAGATCCTGACACACTGCACACAAGAACTCATCCTGAAAAATTCTGGCTTCTGCCATTTTACTGCTTGAATACAGAGACACAAACACACAACAGCTCAACCTAGTTTCAGTTTCTCTTTCCCTGAACACACGTGTTTCCTGTTTCCTGTTTCCTGGTTCTGTGTTTGAGGTACGCAGTGTAGGGGAGTAATTAGTTACATATAACTGAATTACATAATTTAATTGCAAAATAAATGTAATTGTAATTAGTTACAGTCACTGAGAAAAAAAAGTGTGTAATTAAATTACAATTACTTATGAAAATGTAAAAGATTACAAAGGGGGTTACATTGATATTTTCACATTACACACCCATGTACAGATTTAATCGATTTCTTTCATAAATTGCAGTGACTGCTCTAAAATACGAGACACCAATGTTTCAGGAGTTTAGGACACATATTAGGAAACCTTTATTCGATAACTGTTCTATTTCCTATCTGCTTTTATCATATTTCATATCAGTGTTTTTCTGCAAAGACTTGATTTCAAAAACAGTATGATAACTAAAAAACTTTGTATTTAACCTCAGAACGATCTCAAAGTGAAAAGAGGTGATAAAGTCTGATTCTGTGGTGGCTGTGCTTTAAAATTAAACTTAATTCAA